>PISX010003455.1:0-137130 GCA_004024625.1 Mellivora capensis | reverse complement strand
CTGGAGAACAGTGTGGAGATTCCTCAAGAAGTTAAAAATAGAGCTTCCCTATGACCCTGCAATTGCGCTACTGGGTATTTACCCCAAAGATACAGATGTGGTGAAAAGAAGGGCCATCTGTACCCCAATGTTTATAGCAGCAATGGCCACGGTCGCCAAACTGTGGAAAGAACCAAGATGCCCTTCAATGGACGAATGGCTAAGGAAGATGTGGTCCATATACACTATGGAGTATTATGCCTCTATCAGAAAGGATGAATACCCGACTTTTGTAGCAGCATGGATGGGACTGGAAGAGATTATGCTGAGTGGAATAAGTCAAGCGAGAGAGTCAATTATCATATGGTTTCACTTATTTGTGGAGCATAACAAATAACACGGAGGACATGGGGAGATGGACAGGAGAAGGGAGTTGAGGGAAATTAGGAGGGGGGAGATGAACCATGAGAGACTATGGACTCTGAAAAGCCACCTGAGGGTTTTGAAGGGGCGGGGAGTGGGAGGTTGGGGGAGCCAGGTGGTGGGTATTATGGAGGGCACGCATTGCATGGAGCACTGGGTGTGGTGTAAAACTATGAATTCTGTTACGCTGAAAAGAAATGAAATAAAAAAAATATCACACACACACAAAAAACAACATGTTTGTAATCTTCTAAAACCTCAGGGTATTTGGAGATAAAGTGGTGTACCATACCTAGACGTGATGTAATTAGGGAGGAGAAATCTTGATTCCACATAGAAAACCTAACAGGCTAAAAGATTGTTTAGTATATTTTCTTAATTTACAGCTGAGAACTTTAGCTTAGGGGCTGAGCCCTGGAAGTTACTCATTTTACAAATTAGTAATGTCTAGAGATGCCTCGGTAGGATTCAAAATTCTCTTAGGTTCCCAGCTGTTGGGAGAGCCCACAGTGGGATTTGGCTCTTTCTTTTTTAAAATTCTCTTTGACGTAGAATCTGCAGATTATCAGAGCAGATACGACAAGAGATTTGTATCCCATCTAATGGGATACCCTACAAGGTTATTATTCCCAGAGCTTCCGGGGAGGAAAAGATCATCTCCAAAAAGTTGTCTAAAGGGATAAAGTGACTCCCCAACATAAAAACTTAGAAATAGGGCTACATGTGAAAGCCATCATGAGAAAGGTGATTTGGGGGATAAGCATTTGGTGACCATAGCTATCATTCCTGAAGGCTTCATATTATATTTATGACTTGTAGTCGCCATGGAAGCTTTATGAACTTGGTACAATTATCCCTGTTCACAGCTAAAGAAACTGAAGCAGAGGAAAACTGAGTAGCCTACTTCAAGGCACACAGCTTGCAAGGGACATATGAGAGGACCTGGACCCAGGTCTCCACAATGCCAAGGTCAATGACATTAAAGATCTCTGCCATGCCTCACATGCATCCTGTTTACAGTTCCACAATGAACAACAGGGTCATGAAACCATCAGAGAGCTCTCTCCACCCATTGCTGAATATGACACTTTTGTACTAATAAGATTGGTGTCCCAGCTTTTCTTGGGGCATAAAGATGAGACAGGGAGAGACCAAGTTTCTTGCTTTTAAATAGATATTTTTAAGAAAAATTTTTAATGAAAACAAGACACTTCCTACAGGTCTGTCTAGTTACCCTGCCTCTCAACTTGCTAGGACTTAGTTCTAATTTTTGCTTTAGTTTCTTGATTGGAAAAAGCATTCCCTTGGAATAAATGTGGATAGAGTTACAACAGGTTCAATAGGCACACACAGCCCCATGAAACATTGGGTCAAGATTTCTCTTTTGAGATTGTCTGTATCTGCTGAAGTCTTACTCCTCTATCCCACAACAAATAGTTGCTAAATATCCCCCTTCTGCTCCAACTCAAGAGAAGCCACAAACTATAGCCAGGTCTCTGTTCTCTGCGCATGCTTACTTCGCTCACCAAATGTCCACTGTAATCTAGGACTCTGCCCGTGAGTGATACTCCATGATTCAATATTTCTACTGTGTGTCTCTCTCTGACATGATTTTTTCCTGCCCACATAAAATGGAAGTAAATCATAATTAGCTTCAAATAAAACTATCAAAAAACAGGACACCAATTTCTACCTCCTACAGTAATAATCAGGCGGCCAGGAGCAGAATATGGCCTGCCACCCTCATTCTTCTACACACTATTATTAATCATCCACCTTGCAAAAGACACAATGGACCATAATGAGAAACTCTAGAAATCTTTGTGAACTCCACAGTTTTACCCAAATAGAAATAGCATTTAGCTCTAACAAGGTGCTGTTTATCAGTCCAATTCCGCTTCAAATTACAATGCTTCTCTCAGTATTCCAGTGAATATTTCAGAAGAAGGCTGCTCTTCTTCTGTTGGCTTCCCTCTGCCATGAGAAGAGAGGTTCAAATAAGAGATATCACACAGCCCACAACATTTGGCAACATTCTGAGATTTGATGCTATTCTTATTTTCAGAATGCTTAAAAAAATCAAATCCATTCGTTCCATATCAAGCTAGTGTCTATCATCGCAATGATATCATTAGCAGAGTCCTAAATGAATGCTAAGAGTACTGAATGTCCGACAGAGCTGTCTACCTATTACCTATGGATCTCAAGTACCACTCATATGATTCACAGGTACATTCAAGGAGTACAAAGAAAACAGAGAAATTAAGAAATGTGGACTTGGGTAAAACCCTCAGCACCCAACATTCCTATGTTTGCATGGACTTTAAAATATATAAACTCTTGGGGCGCCTGGGTGGCTCATGGGTTAAGCCTCTGCCTTCTGTCTAAGTCATCATCTCAGGGCCCTGGGACCAAGACCCACGTCAGGCTCCTTGCTCAGCGGGGAGTCTGCTTTTCCCTCTCCTTCTGCCCCTCCCCCTACTCATGGTCTCTCTCTTGCTTTCTCAAATAAATAAATTAAATCTTAAAAAAAATATGTAGTTTCTTCTCAAAGTTGCATCCTGTGGCAAGGTTTTCTATTTAGACCTTTTTTTTTTTTTTTTGGCCCCTGCTAAAAGGAAAGGTATAATGGGTATTGTCAGGAGATCCGACTTCTAGACTCAGTTTTATCTAATACTTGTTGTTTTACTCTGGCCTTATATTTTCATCTCTTGAACCCTCAGTTTCCTAAGAAATCTTAGGAGGTTATACAACAGCAATCATTCTCACACTATTATCAACAGAACTGTGCATATGGTTCTAGTCCTATCTCTCCAGGGTTGGCAAAAAGATGGAAATGGGTCAAGGCAGAGCCTGAATAAGTGTCGGTTGAAAAATCCGTCACTGACATTTTTTTTTTTTTGGTCACAAAACATCAGGCAAATATTTATTTTCTGGCCGAGGTCATGACAGTGACAGTGTAATCCAGCACCCTGAAGTTGTGATGATAGTTTTGTTTTGTTTTGTTTTGATTTTCCAGTGCTCCAAAATTCATTGTTTATGCACCATACCCAGTGCTCCATGCAATACATGCCCTCCATAATACCCACCACCAGGCTCACCCAACCCCCCACGTCCTTCCCCTCCAAAGTTCGTTTCTCAGAGTCCACAGTCTCTCGTGGTTTGTCTCCCCCTCCGATTTCCCCCAAATCACTTCTCCTCTCCTTCTCCTAATGTCCTCTGTGTTATTCCTTATGCTCCACAAGTAAGTGAAACCATATGATGATTGGCTCTCTCTGCTTGACTTTTTTTCACTCAGCATAATCTCTTCCAGTCTTTTATCAGCACTTATTTCGAGTTTCAGTGTCAGATTCCATTTGAAAATTGAATTCCAGCATTAAAAAATAATAATAATAATGTGTTACCATGACTTAGATGATAATTAAGGACAAAATCCCTATGGTCCCAGAATATGGGCACAAGTGGGTGTGTTCCTGTAGTTCCTATAAACACAATTATAGAAGATGAAACGCAGTCCTGTTCTTCAAGAACAAAGTCAATTAATCAAAAAGATCTGTGAAAAACAGGACCATGAGCGTGAGGACCAAACAACAGAATTACCTTTTGGTGTTGATAGATCTTGACCTGAATGGAAGAAACCAAGGAATAAACAATGTGAGATGCTGAAACTTTTTAAAGATTCTGGCTGTGAAGTGTTAAATATAATACCCGACAGGATATTTTTCCTTAGAATGACAATCATTACAGTGTTCCAATGTTTTTATGAGGCTGTGTCCTTCTTCCCAATATCAAGATTCCTTTACAAGTCAAAATGGATTTCCCCACCCACTTCTCATTATGTCTAATGTTTCCCAAAAATGTCCTAAAGCCTACAGTGAGGTTCTTAGAAAATCATTGGCTGTATCAGGGCTATGTAAATAGTCTAAGATAATAGCTCTGTTTGGAAATAGTGTGGACTAACCATCTTATTTTAATCATACTTCTCAGTTGTTCCCAGTGAAATTTCAGTGATATACTGGCTTCAACTCTGACTCTTCGTCAACTGACTGGTGTTGAAGCAACTCTGTCAACCGAGCTTCCCAACATTAGTACTTCCTTTTTGTTTATGTGTTTCAAGATTTTATTTAAATTCCACTTAGTTAACCTACAAGGTAGTAATACTAGTTTTAGTAGTAGAATTTAGTGACTCATCACTTACATATAACAGCCGGTACTCATACAAGTGCCCACCTTAATGTCCACCATGCAGTTAGCCCATCTACCCACCAATCTCTCCTCCAGCAATCCTCAGTTTGTTCTCTATAGTTGAGTCTCTTGTGGTTTGGTTCCCTCTCTTTTCCACCCCCCTCTTCTTTATGTTCATCTGTTTTTCTGCTTAAATTCCATGTGTGAGTGAAATCATGTGATATTTATCTTTCTCTGACTTATTTTGCTTAGCATAATACATTCTAGTCCCTCCACATTGTTAACAATGGCATGATTTCATTCCTTTTGATGGCCAAGTAATATTCCACTGAGTAAGTAGTGGACATTTGGGCTTTTTCCATAATTTGGCCATTGTTGATAATGCTGCTATAAACATCAGGGTGCATGTGCCCCTTAAAATCAGTATTTTTGTATCCTTTGTGTAACTACCTAGTAGAGCAACTGCTCAGTTATAGAGTAGTTCTAATTTTAACTTTTTTAAAAAAGGTTTTTATTTATTTATTTGACAGAGAAAGAAAGATAACATAAGCAGGGGGAGTGGCAGGCAGAGGGAGAAGGAGAAGCAGACTTCCTGTTGGTCAAGGAGCCCGATGTGGGACTGGAACCCAAGACCTTGGGATCATGACCTGAGCTGAAGGCAGACACTTAACTGACTGAGCCACCCAGGCGCCCCTATTTTTAACTTTTTGAGGAAGCTCCATACTATTTTCCAGAGTGGCTGCACCAGTTTGCATTCCCACCAACAGTGTAGGAGGGTTCCCTTTCCCGACATCGTCACCTCACCAAATAACACCTGTTTTTCCTAAATTGTAGTCATTCTTATAGGTGTGAAGTAGTATCTCGTTGTGGTTTTTATTTGTATTTCTCTGATGATGAGGCTGAACAATCTTTCACCAACATAAATACTTCCTAATAAAGGATTATTGAAAGCTAATGAGAGTGTAGAACAAGAATTTCATATAGGGAGGAGTGTTATAGGAAATCTGTGTGGGCTAAGAGACTATCAGAAAGCTCAATTGGAATAAGAAGAAACTTTTCTAGAAAGGATAGGAAGACATAAAAAGAGAACAGAGTCCTAAAGGTAATGGATAGTAAAGTGAATAAAGGTCTTCCTGCCCAGGAAAGGAAGAGTGAGCTACTATGATGACTATGTCTTGGTTGGGAGAAGAGACTGGATGAGTTCCCACAACTATAAATGTAGAACCTATTCTTTGAGGACTGAGAAATGAGAACACTCAAGGGTATGCCTTTAGAACTGGCAGCAAGGGGCGGAGTGGGGGGAAGTGGGGTTTGACCACAGTTCAGATAAAGAGTTTCCCCTCATCTCTGAGATTCAATTTCTTTTGAAGTCCCATGAAAGCCTGGAAGACATCATAGCTCTTATCTCAGGTGGCCCCATGGCCAAAGGTGTGAAAATAACATCAGGTAAGGAAAAAGAGTTATGTAAACTGAGCTTGAAATTATTGATATAATTTTGCTGTAAGAATGCATGCTCCATTTTCAAGATATGCTCAGATTTGCTGGAAAAGGGAAATAATCCCCTCAATAATAGTCCGTGAACATAATTACATAGTGGGATTTATGCAAGATTGCATGGATTATGGTGCTACATATAAATAAATATTTAAATGCACAAGATGAACTCTTACTTATAGGAGGTCAGCACTGAAGTGAATCTTGTGCAATTGTTTGAAAATAATTGGAAGAATACATAATGATGTGGGAAATACTCAAAATATATTGTTACATGGGAAAAACAAGTTCTGAAAGAGTATGTAGCATGACACCAAATTTGCCAAAATGTAGGTTGTACACACACACACACACAAAATTATATATAGTTACTGACATTTATTAGCTGTGGATTCATGATAGGATATCCTCACTC
Source organism: Mellivora capensis (assembly GCA_004024625.1). Taxonomy (NCBI): domain Eukaryota; kingdom Metazoa; phylum Chordata; class Mammalia; order Carnivora; family Mustelidae; genus Mellivora; species Mellivora capensis. Next base: position 130,634 of record PISX010003455.1, on the reverse strand, counting down.
GTGGTGGTTCTTTCTATATGGTGAGATTTTCTACCATAGACATGTTCTATTATAATGTGACATTTATATTTTATGGATTCATTAGCTAGCTATCCTCAGAAAAAGTGGCTTAAAAATAAAAACTCACTTCTTAGCAGATTTTTCTGGATATTTGAGGTTCATTTATTCAAATATTCCTTCAACCCTATCTTCCTTCCATATAGCACAGCAGATAGAAAAACAAAATAACCCACATAGACATTAAAAGTCCCCAAAACACACATCATCATTTATTAAGAGCTGTCTAAATAAAAAAAAAATCATGTATCAGAAATTGACACAAAACTTACTTCCGAGTTTCCTAACAGCCACAACAAAGAAATGAGATGTGCCAGAAACTCTTGTGTCAAGAAACATACCGATTCAAAGAAACATGAACTGTTTCTTGCCCTGACTTTATCATGGAGTTGGTGGGGGTAGGGAGGTAAGACAGTGTGAAAATGTGAATAAAATCTTTTCAATGAATGCAGGGTATAGAGAGGGAAGAAAGTGTCAGGTGAATAGTTCTGGGAGCATTATCTATTTGAATTGACCTCATGCCAATTCAACAATTTTCCTGACGATTCACTGAATACAGAGTTCTCTTTGCTAATCATCCACAATGAAAATTTACCTCTGTTTCCCTGACAGGGAGAGTATGGTATAGTGATTAAGCATTTGTCTTTAGATCAGACTCCCTGGGTTTGAATCCCACCACCATGATTTACTCATTAGGTGACATTGGGTAAACTTATCCAATGTCTCCAACTTTTATGCCCTCGTTTATGAGGTAGCAATAGTAATAGAATCAATCACAAGTGGTGGAGAGGATAAACTCTGTGATGGGTAATTTTATGTGTCAACTTGACTGGCCATGGGGTGTCCAGATTAGACATTATTTTGGGTATGTCTTAGAGAGTGTTTTCAGATGAGATTAGCATTTGAATCAGTGGGCTCCATAAAGTAGATTGCCCTCCCCAGTGTGGGTGGGCATCATCAAATCTATTGAGGGCTTGAATAGAACAAAAGGTAGAGGAAAGAGGGATTTGCCCCTTTTTGCTTCCTGCTGCATGCTTGAGCTGGGACATCTCATCTCATCTTCTCTGACCCTTTGGACTTGTACTGAATTACACCACCAGCTGGGTCCTCAGTTTGCAGACGGTAAATTGTGGGACTCCTCAGCATCCATAATCACATGAGCCAATTCCTCATAATAAATCTCCTTTTATCTCCTAATGGTTCTGTTTCTCTAAAGAAGCCTGTCTAATACAAATAATAAAGGGCTCCAAACATAATAAGCACTGTATAAATGCTATCGTCTTCATCATCATCATTACCATCATCACCAAGCAGACCTATGGAAAACACCATAAGCAATATCAATATGTAAATTTGGTTGAAAAATGATGACATTTCAGTGAAATCCATTTGTTTTTTTTGAACGATGGGGTCACCTAGCCTCCCACAGCATCCCACATAGGCACAGAAGTTTTGGTCTTCCAATTGCTGTGGGACTACACAGGACTTGAACTCTATCCCAATTTCCCAGGTACTTTAACCATGACCACTACCTAAGATTACCCCTACACCAATTTAAGAAGTATGGTTAGCCCTTGAATATTATGGGGGTTAAGTACATCAACCCCCTGGGCAGTTTCAAATTCATGTATAACTTTTGACTCCCCAGAGACTTCGCTGTTAGTAGCCAACCGCTGACCCGAAGCCTTACAAATAACATCAACAGTTGATTAACACATAGTTTGTATGTTATATGTATTTTTATGTTATAGTCTTATAATAAAGTAAGCTAGAGGAAAGAAGCTGTTATTAAGGAAATCATAAGGAAGAGAAAATAGATGACAATACTGTGCTGTATTTATTGAAAAAGAAATCTGCATATAGGTGGACCCAAGGTGTTCAAACCTGTGTTGTTCAAGGGTCAAATTCACTTTAAAAAGCTATGTCAAACTGTCCTACATCTCCTGCCATTATGTGTCACCTGCTTGCTGTCTCCTTTCTCAACTGCCCAATATCCTCACTAACCAGGCTCCTCTCCCAAAATACACACACATTCTCTTGCATTTGCATGGACATGCATACACATCCATGCACACCACACACTCACATACACACGCTACCTGATTCTCTGGACAGTTTCAACTATCTTGAGAATTCTCCAAAGACAGTCTTGTGTTACTACAATTCAGGGGTTGAGAGGGGAAATAGAGACTTTAATTTCTTCCCAAAGGGAGATTCACCCTTATGCCCCCAACTCTGGTCCCATTCAATGAATTGGTAGAAGGATTTCTCTGAGAAAGAATCCATATGCATGTGTGTGTGTGTGTGTGTGTGTGTGTGTGTTCATGGAAGAGATGGCGGGCCCTCCCTGTCCCATAACTTTGCAAAGGTATGTACTCTAGGATAATCATTGCCTTGATTAACCTACATTCCCACGTTGTATTCCCACCAGTGAATGAAAGAAACAACCATTATCATAAATGATATCACATCTGTTCTTCTCTTGTTTTCTCCCCATGAATTCAATGTTCTGTTAAAATTTTAAAGTCTTGTTTTTGATGCTAAGAAATAGAAGACAGTGTGCTTGTCTCCATTTTAGGGATGGTAAAAACCAAGGCTCAGAGGCAAACTTCCTTTGCTCACTGTAACCCCTGCAATTGTGCAGCCACAAAAGCTGTCTCCAGCTTGCTGTTGTGGGAACCAGCCCAGTCTAGGAATCCACAGACTTGGATCCTGGCCACTGATTTGACATCAAGTACCCATGAGAACTTGGGACCTCATTTTATCTTTCTGGATTTTAGCTTCCTACGCTGTCAAAATTCTGGCGAAGATGCAATAGCATCTCCCAGGTTTAAAACTTAAAATTTCTATGATTTTTTTTTAACTCTGGGAAATTCTACATTTTTTTTATTTGTTCTCTGATATAGCATTTTGACCTCAATCTTAATTTTCATAAATGCTCATTTATATTAATACATGAACATTCTTTCTATTAATTAATTTAATTCATTATTTGAGATAGTGTGACTAGGAGAAACATTTCATTTAGGCTAAAAATATCATGTTAATAAAAAATTAACATAGTCTAATATGCCACTGTCTAAAAGTGTCCACACAATTACATGGACCTATTTTTAAAGAAAAATGTATTAAGGGGAATTTGTGTTAAAAAAATGACTGGGTATTCAGCCAAGTTTAAAAGATAAAACCTGTTTTTTGTTTTTTGTTTTTTGTGTTTTTGCTGAGTGATCCTACATGGGAGGCCTGCAGATACCATATTTCAAATCATAGGAAATTACAGCTTAGCCAGCACTCTCTCCCCGTGGGCTCAAATAAAATTTCCTAAAGACTCTAGATTGACCACAGGCGGGAAAGGAATTGTAAGTGCTCTGAAAAAGAGACCCCTCTGTTATACTAGGATGGTATCCATCATCCTTTCCTCGTCCCCAAATCTCCATTTTCATAATTGAGACTCTGGCCATGAAATTTACACGGTCTGTCCAGGAGCCGTGAGTCCCGTCTGCTTGAGAGCTAAGCAGAGTGCCTACCCTCAGACTTCCAAACCAGCTTCCTCCTGCAACTTCACCAGTCCCTTCTGAACTCCCCCTTTCTATAGTAAATAAAGGATAGAGGGAAGGAACATTTCTAGTGAGAGGAAATAAAGCTCCCATTTTCCCTAAATATTTTCAATGTTCAACTTTTTGATATTTATCCACTGCCCTTCTTCTAGTTCAACTATTTTGGACATTTTTTTTTCCTCTTTTCCTGGGCCAAGTGGCTATCCAGGACTTTGTTTAATTTATTATTATCTTTTTAAGTTTTTCATACCTGTTCTGAAATTTCTTTTTAAGTATGATAACGCACACACACAAAACTCCCTATTCAAACTTAAAGATCACATCAATATTTCATATTTCATGTAAAATAAAGCCATCTTTATACTTCTGTCAAATATAATTTAAGCTCAATAAGTGCTCAGAATCTGTGTTGCCAATTAAACAACGGTACACTTTAAAATGCGAAAAAAAAAATCACAGGGACAGATAGACACAACATAGAAAAGAATCTGGGAAATAAAAGAAACATAATTGATGCACCCTTCAGTCTCCAGCATTGATTTCTATTTATTATTACAAACTCTCCACAACACAAAGATTGGATGTCAACATGTTATCCTGGAAACGTACCATTGAAGGAAGAATTACCTGCATGACTTACTTCACAAAATTTGTTTACCAGAATTGGAGTTCGTCGTTCATTTCAAAGAACTTTGAAGTAAGAGGGATAAAGATGATTTAAGCTTTTTTTTTTTTTTCCCCTTAACGTTTTACTTTTGAGATTTACCAGACTTCAGTTCCGTAGATGCCTACTTGACAACCAGGAGTCTCAGTAATACGAGTGAAGTGGTAAAATGGAGTTCGCCTAAACTTCCTGTAGGCAGAGTGAAGCTCTGAGCCTTACTTTTATCAAGCACAGCCAGCTGACTTTGAAAATTCCTCCTGAGGAACAATGATCAGCGGACCCTTCTTACATTCATCTAATTTCCAAGCCTTGATGTGACATATGAAATAAGAAGAAAGTGACAACAAAAATCAATGTGTCTAAATAGTCTTGCTTGGAAACATACCTGTCACTGGCTTAACTCAGAAATTGGGTGGGATATTAGATCTGATATCTTTTTTTTTTTTTAACTTCAGAATTTCTTTTAGTACCTGCAGGGAGAAGAAGGCAGAAAATCTCTCCTCAGCTTCCGCAGAAAGGCTTGTGCCTTATTAAAAAAAGAATTCAAAATTGCAAACACGTAAAAGGAGAAGTTCCTGTCCATTTTACATTGGGTTTTTATTCTCTTTTGTTGATACATGCTTCTGATTAAAATGAGCCAGGCCACATTCTAGTGAGATTGTGGACTTTTAGAAATCTTAACTAAAAATAAATCTCTAGAAAGTTAACTTACACAATTGAAGTTAGAAAAGTATAACATATTGGAGATTGTGTCTCTATAACTCTGAGAGTTTTACCACTGGAATTTAGAAATAGGAGGAAACTAACATTAGACTAAATTTTGAACACATTTATCTTCTAGTAGATTCCTCAGAGACATGGTATAAAATCACACATTTCTGTAAACTGGCTATCGATTATTCCTCTATTTTGTATAAGATTTCTCTTGTCATTAAGTCTCTAGATAGAAAGACATTATGTAATGCAGTATTTCCTAGTCCTCAGAAAAGAAAATACCTTGCTTCAGTCTAAAGAAAGAATTCAGGTTTAATGAGTGTATTATGGAGTTTAAACACTACTTAAATCCTTATCTGACTAAAAGATATCCTTTTAATAAAACAGTCACCACATCAAGAAAAATTAGGAATCTGAAATATAAACTTATCATGATCTTTTATGAGTCTTTTTTGAAAAACATACAACTTGCCAAAAAATTACAAAGATGATTGTCTACTTTTAAACAAAGCAGTGAGAGCCATTCAACCTCCCATTCACACATAAATGCATTTTCTTTTCAAAGGATATTTACCCTTTAAGGAGACATTTTTAACCTTGTGACACCATAAAATTCCGTGCATGCAAAGTTATTTGTTTTTATTTTTCTGACATTCATTCTTGATCAGATATTTTCCATGGGCTTTGTCATGTTATTCAACTTAAAGGCATAGTTTTAATAGTGCATTTTAGTACCTTGATGAATAGAAGACAATCTGTTTAAAAATATTAGTGTTGGCGCTTTGTAATGAATTACAGAAGCTGAGCAGACATGCTCTTCTGTGCCTTTTTGAATTTCCTTTGAAAACATCTTGAACTGCCCAGTATTTGTGCAAATCTACCAAGTTTTAACATTAAGCTAGGCAACAAATGAACTTTCAAATCTGAGAAGGGTGTTCGCTTACAATGTGGCGATATGGGAAAGAAGAGCTCAGGTCGAGAGCAGAGAATTTCAGCCCCCTTGATTATAGGTGCTGGTGAGTGAGAGCCAAAAGCCCGCTGTCGGGGAGGCACGGGGCAGGGCCAGGGCTCCTAACAGTCTCCAACCAGCTGATTTCAAAAGACCAAAGCCTAGCCTCTTTCTCAAGTGGCAATAGTTACAGATTCGCTCTCTAACAGTGGCATGAGCCCACTAAAAGACCACTATCCTGACAACGGATGGTGAAATTTTCCAGGATGCCAGGCCTAGAGGAGGACAACAGAATTGGCTGTTGAGGACTTTTCCTCCAAAACTAATAGCAGAAATGGCTGACCTGTAAGAGAAAATGTTCCCTTAGAAGAGAAAAATAAACCTACGAATACTCCATTTTCTAAAATACTTGAACTTTTTTTTTTTAATTTTCGAAGATGTTCAAAATTCCCAAAAACACAATTCTAGAAGAACAAGATTAAGAGGGGAGGTTGATAGGAGATGCACAGGATCTGTTTTATCATTCCCTGTAAACAGCTTAAACCAGCTAGTCTCAGGAACCAGAGATAAAGAAGAAATGGTGGGTAGATTGGGGGATGGGTAAGATGCAGACCCTAAAACAAGGACATATCAAGGGCCCCCGAACCTGGGAAGAATAAATCTCAACAACCATCCGCAATCAGGCAACAATTAATATTGGTGAAATATCGTCTTGAAAACAATTTTGCTCGCTGTCTATTTTGCGAGGCTGACAGAGTACCATTCTAAATCATAGTCTAAGTGGTCCTTTAAAACACACTGGGACGCGGCACTGTTTTTGACACATCGAGGGTCAATTGCGTGAGGAACTAAGGCAACAAGCCCATCGCACAGCAGTAAATGGAGGTCTTTGTCTTGAAGTCAGGAAGAACTCGGACGTATTTGATCCTGACGGCCAAAAGCCCTGCAGATTTCTGAGTATAAGACAGATGGCAGTGCAAGCTAGCTAGAATCCAGACCTTCCCTCTTTCCCTCTGGGTCTAACTCCTATTATCCACTTGTAAATTAACCTGTCAATTTATCAATCAACACCATCTCGATTCTCCCCTGTTCCGCAGCCCAGCCTTGCAGTGAATTTGCCTCGTAAATAACTGGGAGCCCCGTGTTTGTTAGTATTGTGAATGAGTTTATTATCACTTTGATGGCTGCTATGAATCACAAATGCTGCTGAAAGGCTGATAAGAAAAAAGTACATGCACACATTAACAGGGTTGAAACTATTTGAGAGATAAAAGATGGACTAACTGTGATAGCAAATCATTTAAATGGAAAAAATGACTAAAAATTGTATTCGTGTGTGTGCGCGCGCACATGTATGTGTTGGACACCCCCCCCCCAAGCTTAAAGTAAAAATAAAAGAGAGAAATGAATCGACTTCCATTTGGACTGTTCAAAAAAGTATCTGCAAGAGGACACTGGGGGACAGGGTGGCCCTCAGGTCGTAGAAGACAACGGTTTTATTTTGTGGTCTAGGTGCAAAGTTCAGAAAATACCAGGCTCTATTCTCAATGACTAGTTGACCAGGTGTTTTCTTTTCTTTTTTCTTTCTTTTTTTTTTTTTTTTTTTTTGGTTACTGCATGGAAACTTTAAAGAGAAGACAAAAATCTAAAGTATGTGGGTGTGTGTTTATTTGTATTATATTAAATTTTCTTTGAGCGCTCTACAAAACTACCTAGTAAGTAAAGGGGGCAGTTTGGAAAATTTAACACATTAATAAACAATTAACATTGAAGTGCTAATTATTGTTCTTTCCCTTGTTGCCACTGAAGTAGTTACTTATTTGATATGTAAAATTACATTTAAGTCATTAAGTTACATTAAATTACATCTAAGTCATAAGAATTAGAAATTCTCCAACAAATGCTACACATATTAAAATATGTGTTGCCTACAATTTCTAACAGGAGCTTTTCTAAACATGATTATTCTGTGTTGTAAAATATCCTATGAATATAAATCAATGTTTTTATAGACTATGCGGTATCATATTTTGACAAGTAGGACCTATAGTAGGATGTTGACTCAGCTTGTACTTGGAAAGACTACACCAAATAACTAAACTATAAGTTTAATCGTGTACATAACTTTTCTTTATCGCAATTTTCAGAGTTGGTAGCAAGTATAAACACAAGACTAAACTTGTTAAATTCGTGCACATATGTGCTTTCTTTAAAAATTGCATTTGATATCTTATTAAATGCATCTTTCATTTTAAAACCCAATTAGAATATTTCTTGCAATATTTCCAATTTGGTGCATGGCTTTTGTTGGAAAAGTTTCTATACGTGAATCCTAAATACAAACAACAATGACATTATTTTTAAAAAAATAGAAAGTTACATGCGATATAATTACTATGTTTTATATCATTTGCAGGTGATTTTAAAACAGAAAGATTTCCTGATAATGTCCTTGAAGCAGGGCATCGTGAAAAACAATGCGAGGCATGACATATGGTTCAACTCCTCAAACTTGTAAGTCAGAAACAAACTATTGGTTGTCACATGGGAAATACTTTGGCCCAATTAAGGCACTGCATAAAAACGGAATATTCCCTGAACGTTATTATACCCAATATGTCATCGGTAGAAATGTGATAAAAAATGAAACTATTTGTTCGAATGCAATTTAGAGAACCGGATAGGTTGTCCATTTTATTCAGTTTATAATTAAGATAGTGTTTAAATCCGAAATGAATTCTATATATGCATGTTCAATAGGCTATAGCACAACAATAAGAATGGAATCACATCTCATTTTATCGTAAATTGTGTAATAAGCGATAAGGTAAAAACTAGGGCTAAAATCCTTCCAGCAAAAAATGAAACAGAGCGACCTCAATTGCCCTAATTCATTCTGCTTTTTTCCTCTTTTTTTTTTTAAAGTCTCTTCATTTTCCCTCTGTTCACATTATTAGCTTACACATGAGTGCATTATTAGAAAATAACAAAGCGAAACAGGGAGACTTCGAAGGAGAGGGAGATAGTTTCCTTCGACAGCTGAAAGGTATTCTCATTTCATTTGTTAGGAGTTGCAAAAATAGTTTTATAGCCAGGGAGGGACAATGACCTCTCTCTTTCAACAAGCTTGGTGGTTGGTCTTTTGATGGAAAAACTGGGGGATACAACATCTGGTAATTTGTGTTACTGAGCTTAGCTGAGGTCTTAACGATGTAAGCAGATTATTCTTGAAGAAGAACAAAAAAAATTCCGGAAGACCCAATGGACTATTTAAAGTTATTAGGCATTGCATTCTAGCACTTCAGAGCTCTTTTCTGATTCATTTTCCTTTTAAAGCTATGTCTTTGGAGCAATTTTTTTTTTTTTTTAAGGTCTACCTCCTTCCAATTCCAGTTGACTTTTTTGGTGGTCCACAGCTGCTTTGTCATTCACCCTGGCTTCCTTTTTTTCCATCACAGCAGAAATGATTACTTTGCTGATTAAATTTTCTCCTTCAGAACTTTAGGAAGCTCTCTACCCTCGGGAGTCCTTTGCGGACTAGAAGTGTTGAGCAACACCGAATAGCAACAGCCAAGCTTCGGCAATTTTAAAGAAAGGAAAAAATGTGAACAAGAGCAATGCGTGAAGAAAATGGCCCATCCCATCCAGGATCCCAGGTTAAAAAAAAAAACCAAAAACAAACAAACAAATAAATAAATAAATAAATAAGAGATGGTACTAAGTAGTCACTGTGCGAGCTTATTCCCACATGCATCATATCGAAATCGCATCCAAAGCTTGTATTTCTTACTTTGATAACAATGCTTTGGGGTCCATGTAATACCTCATGTAGGAAAGAAAAAAAAAAAGAAAGAAAAATACAAATGAGATTAATTGGGTCAGGCTTGGAAAGATTCTGAGCTCTCTTTAGAAAAAGAAATATTGTATATCGAAGTAAGTCAGTGCAGAAACCCTCATGAGAAAATCTAGATGATCAGATTTAACTCTGGCTGTAAAAATACTACTGTGACCCGCACCATTTTCTCATACCATTACCAAGTCAAGGTACAGAGAGCACAAAAGACGGACTCACAGGCTGTTACCCACCTGGAAAGCAAGGGGATCTGGGACCCATCAAGACCACCACCCTGACAGGGAGCTCATGTGTGCACACAGACTTGCTCAATTAACACATGGCTTTGCAGTTATGAACAGAAAAAAAGCAATAACATTGCACACCAATTTCAATCTCTCTTCTGTCTACAATCCTTCTGGATGGCAGGACCTTGTCTTCTGTCACTATACTTCAAGTTGAAGGATTTCTGCAGTATCTTAAAAAAAAAAAAAGAAGAAGAAAAGAAGAAAAGAAAAGAAAATCACAAATATTCAGATAAAGAGTTTGTATTAAACAATTTTTAACTTTAGAATATCTACTCAATAAAAACCAGTCAACATGATTTTTGTTACCACGTAGGGAAACTGATGTGCATTGATTCATTCCATATTTTTTTTTTAAATTTTATTTATTTATTTGTCAGAGAGAGAAGGAGAGAGAGTGAACGAGCGAGCACATGCAGAGTGGCAGGCAGAGGCAGAGGGAGCAGCAGGCTCCCCGCCAAGCCAGGAGCCTGATGTGGGACTCGATCCCAGGACGCTGGGATCATGACCTGAGCCGAAGGCAGCTGCTTAACCAACTGAGCCACCCAGGCGTCCCATTCCATATTTAATATGAGGTATACTTGCCCACAAAATCATATTTTTCCACGTGTTGTCTGGATTTTTTGGAATTGAGAGGAATAGGAGAGGTCCATGATACATTGCCCAGGATTCCAGCTCAGATAACTTTTGAAAAATGGAACACAGTAGATGTATTTACTTTTTATACGACATTACCTTCAGTTTTGCTTTTCTATATTCTAATTGTATCATATATGAACCATTCCTAATTAAGGATCCCATTAGGTAAGAGAACAATCATTATCTTTCCAACATGCTTTTAGAGGTTTTCTGTTTTAATAAGATGGACACTGAGATAAATATTTTTCAAATCGAGCTAAAAGCTACATTGGTCATTTCAATTTTTTTCCGTTTTTGCCCAACATTGGGTTTGAACTGACGCTATTAGTGGTAACGGAAAGAGTTGGCCACTTTATATTCTCTATTTACTGCTATATTCGTTAGATTTTTAATTTTTAATTTTTAAAAAAGATTTTATTTATTTATTTGGCAGAAGAGAGAGAGAGAGATTACAAGCGGGCAGAGAGGCAGGCAGAAGGGGAGGGGAAGCAGGCTCCGTGCTGAGCAGAGTCAGGATCCGGGACTCGATCCCAGGACCCTGAGATCATGACCTGAGCCGGAGGCAGAGGCTTAACCCACTGAGCCACCCAGGCCCCCCAGATTTTTTTAATTAATAGCATTTAGTTCTTTGTTCAATAGATTTTTTAAATTAATGGTAACTTACACTGCAAGTGAGCACATACACCTGAATGTTAACACTGTTAACTATACTCAAAAAAGTTTTAATTAGTAGTAATTTACTGAAGTTTGCCATTTTTTTCATTCCATTACTAAGTTTATAATGCTTTAAATTAACCATGTCAGATGTATCTTGGGCGTTTATTACTTGTTTTTTTTTTTTTTTTCCATTAGATCTTCCAGTTTCAAATTCAAAACAGTATTTGTGAAGTTCCCATGCAGGGGGGAAAAAAAAAACAAGTATCCATTTGTGGTTATAAGGGCAACTGTATAATCAGGGTATTGGCAGATAAACAATTGCAAAGAGCCCATTAAAACAGAAACTGATGAGATCACACACACACAAAACCAGTTTCCCCTTCAGACTCATCGAGCTAAGCCCCTCACAACAAAGTTATGTTCACTTACCAAACCAAAATGTTCTCTGCATTTGGGCTTATTTTTGGTGTGTTTTGGTATTACCATTTGAAGCCTCACCCCATCTTCCTAGCAGAGACATTTGTGAATTAGCCCATCTCCGCCTCCGTTATCGATGCACACGATGCACACAGTGGAGCATCCTGGAATTGGTTTGCGATCTGGTGAATCGTGCTGCTTGAACATAGATTCCATCACGGGACTGTGATTCTTTTTTTTTTTTTTTTCCTTGAACCGTTCACATAGTATGTGTCAGTGCCTTCAAGTAGGCCAGGGAGGGTGGCCTAAGAAAGACCTCACTATGCAGGAAGACGTCACCTTTGATTGATTTCTCTCCTCGGCTTTATCAGTATCCAGTGATCCATTTCTCACATCCCATTTCCATTCAACCTCCCTACTTCCATACTTAGAACACAGCCCCTAAACTGTACTCTCTTCTCCATGACCCTGCATCTCTAACAGACACAAAGTATCACTTTGATTCTTTCTATCGTCCTGCTCAGAGTCTTCAGCTGGTCACTGAAATGCCATCTGAATCCTTGGGCAGATGTTCAAGGCTATTTACAATCTGGGTATTACCCATCATCCCAGGCTTCTCTCCCAATGTTACTAGTGGGAAGATCGTGCAGTGAAAAAACCACCAGCCTTAGATTCAGGATACCCAGATTTGAATCCAAGCTTGATACAGCCACAGTGTTTCATTAAACTCTCTGAACTTCAATTTCCACACACCGAAAGCTGACAAGAGTGCTCTATGGGCCACATGTGAACGCAGATACGTCTTTTGCTCCAGACAATGAACTTCACTCTTTTGCATTATCCATGTCGCTCTGCGGTCAGCTGCATGTGTCCCCATACAGCATCTGCAAAAGAGGGCTCATGATACCCATATCACACCATATTGCTGGCAGGTTAAATTGGGTAACATATGTGAAAGACTCAGGCTAGTGCTTGTTAGGGAAATATTCTCAGTAAAACTTATTTAAATCCGATGGGGTGGCTGGATGGCTCAGTCCGTTAAGGTCATGATCAGGGTCCTGGGATTAAGCCCTGTGTTGTGCTCTCTGCTCAGTGGGGAGCCTGCCTCTCCCCCTCCTCCCTGCTTGTGCTCTCTCACTATCTCTGTCTCCCTATCTCAAATACATAAATAAAATCTTAAAAAAAAAAAAAAGAACTTACTTAAATCTGAGACTGAATTACTTGACTAATCACCCAAGTCTAGTTTCATGGAAAATCCATAAAGTCCTGTCACAGTCCACCTCTGGACTTTTACTCCATGTTTTCTAAGACCACGCTCCATCCTTCTCTGCTCAGGGAAATCTCACTCATCCTTCAGGACCAGGCCAAAATGTGTTCACTCTATACAAATCATTCCCGGAGTCCTTGAAAAGTCAAACCTCCACTATTGGTCAGAATGCCAGCAATGACCCTACTGAGCATGGAATCCTCAGGTCCAACAGCAATCTTGAGACCGGAGAAACCAACATTCTCACGTTCCAGGCAAGGAAGCCAAATGCCAGAAAGTTATTAAGACTAACCCAAGCCTAGAAAATGAATGAGTTTGGGACTTAAACTTGACTCTCTGATCTCTCCCATCAGAGCCCACCCTACTTTTTTTTTTTCTCTGCTTCTCTGCTAATCATATAATGTGTTTTTTTTTTTCAATTTCACTGTTTTATGTGCATGTCTTATCTTTATTCATTTGCAAGACACTGAAACCCAGGGATGGAAACTTATACATAATGTGCTTATATCACTCATAGAACCTAGCCCACTGCTTTGAAACATTCAATAAATATTTTGAATAAATAGAGAAAGAAAGGCAGCTTTTCATGATTCAAGTTCCCACAAGCAGGTGTCCAAGGGCTCAAGGCATAATGACTTCATCCTGTTCTTGCAAAGTTTTCAATGTTTCCAATGCACAAAAGTGAAGTATTGCTTTTTCTCCACTATGACCAGGTGATGTCTGTGTGCTTTAAATGGAACATTGTATTCAAACTTCAGAGGGCTTTGAGGGAGTGACCTTTATTGTCAACTTCATTTTAAAATTAGGAAAATAAAGCTGAGGGCGTTTAAGTAAAGGAAGTTGTCATAAGCCTCCCAGCTAGAGGGCATCCGGGCCCAAACAAGATCTGTCACAACCCACAGTCCCGCTGCTTAACCAGCAGTGTGATCTCTGGAGCCACCTTTTTTGCCCTGCTCAGATTCACAAAGTTCCACAACACACTTGTGCCTGTTGTCCTCTCCCAGGTTAAGAATATACATTAAACAGAATAAATCATCTTGTCCCACCAACGTTCTCAAGTCAAAATTTTGAATTTGGCATTGGAAGCCTGCTTGGTATTGACTAGGTCACATTGGGCATTTTGGCCTGCCCGTGGATACTCATCCCCAGCATGGCTTTCATGATGTCATACAACACACAGCTTTTTCTATAACGTCTCCAAAACTTGCTTTTACAATTCTCTTCAGCTAATTCAGCACGGTTACTCCTTCTTTGCTCGTCCTTCTTACCCTGGACTTCATTTTGTTTTTGTGCCCTCCATTCATTTAACCAGCTAATCTCATTAAGTTAACCAAATGCTATCCACAAATGTGGTCTTGTCCTAAAGGGCAAGTCAGGTAAAGGGAAGTAAGCAGGGAAGCCAAGTGGTGCAGGCAACAGCTGGGTGAGGTGTGAGAGACATCTCTGTAGAGCACGGGATGGGCACACAAAGTGGGCAGTGGTGCCTTCAACTACCTACGGAAGGGAGCGTCAGGGGAAACCTCTTGGAGAATGAGTCAGTTGGCCTGAGTGCTGAAAGGGAGGCAGAACTCTCCCACCTTGACAATGAAACAATCATAAAAATGATCTCCCTAAGAAACTTTCTTTATCAAAGTCGATCCCCTCTGTCATAGGACTACCACATCACCCCTGGGGGCCTTATTATCTGAACCTTGTGGAGTTTTAGTTCCTTAGAGGTGAATCTCTGCAGGAAGAGTCCAGAAAGCAGAACATTCTCTGGGATAAAATGCCTAGAATTCCAGCGACAGGGCAACCTCTTCTGTTTACTTTGTATGTATCCGGTCCTTTATTTTTTTGGATAAATTAAAATATTGAATAACATACAAAGATATAATGCAATGGATATCTCTCATTGGACTGAACAAATGGTCTCTCATTTATATAAATCAGGGAATTGGGGCTTGAAAAAAAAGATATGTACATCTGGAAGAAATCTTGGAGAGAAGCAGGTTAAGCATCGATGAGACAAATGAGTTCTGGGGCAGCTCGGGCTCAGGGGAAGTGCCTGACTCAGGATCCCTGATCCCTATCAGAGAATCAGCTAGAACACTGAAATTCAATACTTTGCCATGATAATGGGTAGTTCTAATTATACTTTGGATTTCTACGGCCCAGTATGTCTTATATATAGGACACATTTTTTTTTCCACACATACATTATCTCCTTTGAATGCCACAATAACTCTCTCTCCAGTGTCAGTATCTTCTGGTACTCCTATTTTATAGGCACAGTGCACACACACCCACACAAAGGAAAAGAAAAAAGATGAAGCTGAAGATAGATTAAATAATTTACTCAAGATCACATCACCAATAAACAGCAAAGACAGAACCTGAACAATGGTTGCCAGAGTACTATTTCTACTTTTCTCTCCACTTGGACAGGCAGTATCTCATGTCTAATTGCTGGACAGGATTCAGTTCAGCAAAGCCTTATTGAACTGTTCTGAGGCAGGTAACTGTGCTCCATCATGACGGAAGGAGAGAAAGCTAGGAAAGAGGGCTTGCTTCCTGGCCTCCTGAAGCTTACTGTCTTTCAGGAAGTTTTCAGAACAAAGAGATAAGTTTCCCCGGGAGAATCTGCAAAGCTCCAGTGGTCTTTCAATGGTAATAACAAGTTTCCACATAAAACAAAGAAGTATTACACATCTAATTCAATTAGACCAAAAATTTAAAGCTGCAAGGCTACAATGGTCCTTCAGTGTTAAGACCAAGAGTTTTTACATGAAACAAAGAAGTATTACAAATCTAAATCAATTAGTCCAAAAATTTCAGACCATTAGCTGCAAAACCTAAGGCTGTTGCACTCTCAAGAGAACAATTTGGCAGTGAGATGCCACCCACCATGAACCAAGATAATTATCCATTCTCTGGACTGGGAAAAAAGTATCAGTGGGCACCAAAACTTATGAAGCAACTCTCATATACCTTTTATCTGAGCTTTTGCATGTTTATATTCTACCCCAGGGACTTCTATTACAAACATCAAGGCGTAGAAGAAATTCCCACTCCCTACGCCAACTAGCAAAACCAAGAATTGAGGCCATGACTCTGTACAGGGCTGGATTCTTTCTTCCTTCTCTTTCTCCTGTCAACTCATTCATCTCAGGGCAGCAGGTCAACATTCAGAGGCCAGGAAGGATCATGAAATTGGCCTCCAAAGGATGCTGTCCTGCAGTTATTTTGGACTCTTAATTCATTAGCAGACAAGAGATCTCACATTTTCTAAAATTCAACAGAAACCAGGACTGTATAAATAGTAAATGATGACAATATGGTTTTGAAAATTTATATGTTTATCCCTTTTGTGTATATTTAGAAAATTAAGATTAAGTTATAAAATTAGCTTTTCTAACATTGATTAGGTATAGTACCATACCTGAACAGTGTAACTTATTAAATATTAAAAATAAATTAAAATTTAAAAATTAGAAATAAATTAAAAATTAAAATTAAAAAATATTGTACCAGTCTCTCTGATGTTAAAGATGGCAGAGCTGTCAGATTGAAAATTTACTGATTGGTTTTCATTTGTCTTGAATCAAAATACCCTTCATCTAGTCTTTAAAAGAAAACTGCTAATTTAGGACAGGAACTAGATCATCTGTTCAGGGGATGGAAAGTATTTCTTAAATAATTCATAGCAAAAATTTACCCTACATTTCTGATATGAAAATGCCTTGTTGCTTTTCTTGGCTTGTAAGTAGATTCATCTACTTGCCTGTTTTGGTTCCTTGATATTCAGAAGTAGGAAAACCTTCTGAAATTTGAATCATACTTCAGATCCCTCCTGAGTAGCTAAGTGCACACCCACACACACAACTTTTCCCATAAACACCACATGCCTAAGCACACATTAAAATTAGATTTTTTCTACCAAGAGAGTGGGGGTGTAGAATATGTATCACCAGAAAGAAGCACTCCTTTCTGCAAGATGTAGTATAACATGGGGCTTCTTCAATAGGTGTTAGAAATATAACTCCGGCTCCCCTAACTGTAGAATTTGTCTTTCTTCAATAATAGCTCCTCATTCTTCATTCCTTGTGAAATCTAAATCTTCCATTTTAGTTGGAAAACCTGGATCCTAAATTTGAAGTTGATGTCTGAATTGAACACTTATCAAGGATTAGGCCATTCTTTTCTTTTCTGTCCAGTAGTGGTTGGTTTTTATATTGGCTGATTTTTGTTCATCTTCTTTAATGCCTATGTGTGTGGTCTTGGGTCCGACTGGATATACTGCTGAGTTAGTGAGCTGATTTTCTTTTCTTCCACAATTATACAGTAAATAAGTCGCAGGGCTGAGAAGTACAGCATCGGGAGTATAGTCAATCATATCGTGATAACTTTGTGTGGTAACAGATGGCGATGACACTTATCATGGCCAGCACTGTGCAGTGTATAGAATTGTCAAATCACTGCGTTGTGCACTTGAAACTAATACAACACTGTAGGTCAACTATACTTTAAAAAAAATCCCTTTCCTCCCTACAGTTCAGAAGAAATTCTAACATTATCAAACATACTGTGTTCGTATTTCTTTAAATAAATGTTTGTAAATATTTAAATAGTCTTGCAATGAATACAGGTTCTCTTTTTGGCATTCTCTATGTTGCTTCCTAATGAGACCCACAGTTGCACATCGTATGGCCATAATGGAGTAAGGGTTAATGCCATCGTCTTCAATAACCTTTCTGTTCTTTCCAACAGCAAGACAACCTAACTGGTTCTGCTAAGAGAGATGGCATGTGAAAGCCCATTATGAAATGATGAAACTGGGAGGGACTGTTTCCAGGGTTTTCCCCATGATAAAGATTAGTAGGGAAACCCATATAAAGTTGCAGGGTAGAAAGTAGAACTTTCTATGGAATCTTCACTAGGCCCTAAGGCGGATGTTTCTCATCAGCTAATCATTTTACTGGTAGATTTGTGAGGCCTGTTAAGAACAGCTTTGGGAATTTCTATGTGAGGAGCAGCCAGTACTCAAGTTGAAGTCCAAGTTGACGTTCAGCTACGTCTGCCGAAGCCATTCTCTACACTTACTGCCAAACCCTGCCTGTGAATAAGCAACCTTCAGAGCTGCAGAGCAGGGATGACGGACAACTGCTTTAACAAACAACAACAAAAACAACTTGGCTTTGGTTTAAATAATAAAAAAAGATATTTTGCTTCAAAGTCAGGCATTTGCCTTAAAATGGATTTAACTTAATGTTCTGTGAGTGACCACCTACTCAAGTCTGAGAAGAATGGGTCAGGGAGAGTAAGCAAGGATGTGGAGATTCAGATTAAGGGCTTAATTGTTAACTTGCAAACAATTTTGGAAAATAATAGACCTGCAACCAAGAGGCTACAATTACATCATATCATCATCATCACCCACTCTGACATTTCTATGGCATTTTATACTTTTCAAAGGATTTTGGCATATATTATCTCATTATGTGTTCCATGTTCCTACCTTTCATCTTCCACTAGCCAGTCCTGAGTATGCAATACATGTAAGCTAAGGAAGGAAGGAAAGAGAGAGAGAGAAAGAGAGAAAAGAGAGAGAGAGGAACGGAGAGGGAGGGATAGAGAGAGGGAGGGAGGAAGGAAGAAAGGAAAAAAGGAAGGAAGGGGAAGGAGGTAGGAAGGAGGAAATAACAGGCCTACAGAAATTTTCTATCTGGTTCATGAAACCAAAATTAGCTCAATATGGTTTCTGTACTACAGACCTTAAATATGAAGTTGTAACCATTCTTGATGGAATCTTTTGACTAAGAGCATGCTCATTCATTCAACAACCACTCATTAAGCACCAGCTGTATGCCAGGCCCCAGTCTCGGTGCTCAGCAGTGCGAGGCTGCTGTCTCGGAGAGGCCTGCTGTCTAGCATGGGGGAGACACAAGAAGATCCATAGTGAAGAGGCTCCAGATTATTATGGGTCTTGTGTGTTGGGTTCAGAAGATCTTCAGGCAGTGGGAACCTCTGAACAACTCTCAATAGCAGGCAGTGGAGTCAGAATCATCTTTAGACAAATCACTTCACTTCCAAAGCAGATACTGGATTTCCAGATACCCAGACTGGAGACAGGAGCCCTGTAGAAAGTGATGGCAGGCACTGAGCGGGGATGAACTGTGACTTAGGGTGTGGGCAATGGAGACAAGAGGGAGAGGCGGATTCAAGAAGAAATAAAGAAGGCTTGATGGTATGATGGGTGCTCTTTCAGAGAGAGTGGGAGAGCTGGGACTGAGAGAGCCTCTGACCTTCACACTGGGGCAGTTAGATGGAAGATGTCAACTATCATCCTAATAAAATAAAGAAGTATGTTTGAGAAGAAGATGACAAGTTCAAATTTGAGCATGAGTAGAGATGTCTCTTCATCTGCATAGATAATATGATTGTCCTTAACAGAACATTCTAGGCAATGACATGGATGAAATGTCATCAATATGCTTTAAGGCTGAAGCCAGGGGTGTGGATGAGCTCATTCAGGGATCCTATATAGTGTATACCATGGGTATAGTGATGAAGGATCTAGGTTCAGTATTACATACCCAAGAGTTTATGTTTACATGTCTCCTGTGATGCTTACAAGCAGTCATTTGAAATTCCTGACCCTCAGTTTCCCTCTCAGATAGGAGGTATAATAATATTGTATACTCATAGGGTTCCCAGTGAAATAAATAAACTAATCCATATAACATATCAGAGCATAGTGAGTGGTTGATGGAATGTAACCAATCATTATTATCATCCTTGTTGTTATTGTTATTATTATAATGAAGTGATCAGAGAACAAAGAGTAAAGTCTATGTGACATCAATATTTTGAAGCACAAGTAATGACCGCACATTGAAGCTCAATACCAACCCAGATTTTATTAAATGCAAAGTAGATAGAATATATAATCAATCCTACCAGGGCAATCATTAATAGTAAACTGAGTAACATACATACCTGAATCTTAAATTAAATATTAACATGTAGAGTGCAGAACATTCAAAATTATTAGGTCTTCTTCTTTGCAATATCTGAACTCTGAGCACTGACCAAAACCATAGTGTGTGTGTGAAAGCACGTTGTAATCTAGCCGTATGTGGGCAACTTTCTCTGGGCTACAGATAGAGGAGCAAACAATGTTCAGCAGATGGAAACTTCTTTGGTTTAAAATTTCCTAGAGGTATGAGCTCCTTTCTGCCAAGGGGAGTTAATTCAGCCACTCTCTTTCTGCCAATAAACAGTTGTTCTTTCTCGAAAAAGAAAACTTCTCTATTGTCTCTTTCTGGAAATGGCCAGAGTAGCCCCCAAATAATACAAGATTACAAATCTGGCACCAGGAGGTATTGGCAAGACTTGATTAAATATGCCACTATTTGTCTCAACAAATGTTACCAGGTAAGTGGCAAAGGAGTTTGGCACACCTGTGCCAAGGGATCGCGGAAAAAGCAGCTGTCTTATTGAGTATGTTGACTACGAGGAAGCAGGGCTCTATCCTGGGAAATAGATTGTTTGCGGAATAATAAAAAGGTGTTTTTGTTGCGAAAGCAATTATAGAAAACCTAGTCCTTAAGAGAAATCATCAACTTTCTTTTCAAAAAATGCCAGAAAGTTGGAGTAAGTGGAATAAAATGAAGACAACGGGAAGAAGAAAATGCATTTCAAAAGCAGGCAATTGTTCACTCAGAAATCAAAATGCCTCTGCAATGTCCAGAGTAGAGTGATCTAATGGGCACACCTCAAAAATAACTACCAGGGAATTGTTTCATTGCTTCATGATCTGCATTTCCAAAGAGCTGGGCCTAGAGGCTTTAGGAGATTTTTTTTTTTTCATCACAAAGAACATTCATTCCAAAAAATGCCCACATGACCGACATATATTGAGTGGCAAGTGTTTGACAGACATGGTCACAGGTTACAAAGAAGAGGATGTGCTTGTCCTCACGGATCGTCATCTACCAGGAGAGACAGACATGCAGACAGTCCTTAATTAAATAAAATTTCATTAAACATGCATCATCCATGCTTATGGGGTTTATCTCAGTGCTTTCCTCCCGGCCCATAAAGATCAGACTCCCAACAAAAGTGTATCTAAGTCTCCAGCAAATGTTTCGTGTCCTCCTATGTGGAACGTATTATAAGAGGTCTCAGCAGTTCCTTTTCTTCATTGTAAGGGTTAGCAAACATCTTCTGCAAAAAGGCCGGAGAGTGCGTGTTTTGGGATCTGGGGGCCAGATGGTTTCTGTTGCCATTGTTCAACTCGGAAGTGAATGCAGCCAGAGACAATATATATAACTTAGGGGCGTGGCTATATTCCCATGGTGTTTTATTTACAAAAATAAATAGCAGCCCAGACTTGGCACATAGATCTTGGTCTGCTGACCTTGCTATGCTTAGGTGTTGTCCTGAGGCTTTCTGGACTAAGAAGTATCTTATCCAGATTCCCTTATTTATGGGCTTTGGTTGGGGAGGGGAAAGAAGGTGAGCAGGAAGGTGCCAATGTTGCTTTCCTCTCTTTCACTACTTTGGTGCATACAACGTTCATACTGGCATTAACATCATCACAGGTTCTAATGTACATCCATCCTACAACATAAGAAGATCTGCTAGATGGTTAAGAGAATAAATTAATCTGTTGGAAACTTTTCTGCAGAATAACCTGGTAGGAGATTGAGAAAAGAAGCAAACCAAACAAGTAGACAAAAACAAAACAAAACAAAACAAAACAAAACAAAAAAGGAAGTCAAAAGGAAGAACAGAAAGAAAGACAACTAAAGAAATACCTCAGGTGAAAATCATTCTTGCTGTTTATAGGTTATATCTATGACCCCTGATAAGACACAATAGTGGGGGAATCTTTCTTGGAAAAGGAGGTCTAGGAGCTCTGGGATGAGCCTTCCAACTTAAAGATCCCTAGATACGCTTCCATATCTTGGCTCTTGTAAATAATCCTGCAGTGAGCATAGGGGTGCATGTATCTTTTTGAATTGGTGTTTTCATTTTCCTTAGGTAAATACCCAGAAGTGGAATTTCTGGATCATATGATATTTCTACTTTTAATATTTTGAGGAACCACCATACGGTTTTCCACAGTGGCTGCACCCGTTTGCATTCCCACCAACAGGGCACAAGGGTTCCTTCTTTCTTCATGTCCTCACCAACACTTGTTACTTCTTGTCTTTTTGATCCTAGCCATTCCGACATGTATAAAGTAATGTCTCATTGCAGTTTTGATTTGTATTTTCCTGATGATGAATGATGTTAAACGTCCTTTCATGTGTCTATTAGGTGTCTGTATGTCTTTTTTGGAAAAATGTCTATGCAGGTCCTCTACCCATTTTCTTTTTTTTTTTTTATTTTTAAAGATTTTTATTTATTTATTTGACAGACAGAGATCACAAGTAGGCAGAGAGGCAGGCAGAGAGAGAGGAAGGGAAGCAGGCTCCCTGCCGAGCAGAGAGCCTGATGCGGGGCTCGATCCCAGGACCCTGAGACTATGACCTGAGCCGAAGGCAGAGGCTTAACCCACTGAGCCACCCAGGCACCCCGCCTCTACCCATTTTCAATCAGATTATTTGTTGAAGCAACCCAGGTGTCCACCCATAGATGAATGCATCAAAATGTGGTATTTTAACATAATGGAATATTACTCTGCCATAAAAAGAATGAGATCTTGCCATTGCAGTAACATCGAAGGACCTAGAGAGTACTATGCTAAGTGAGATAAATCAGAGAAAGACAAATACCATATGATTTCATTCATATGTGGAATTTAAGAAATAAAGCAAACAAATAAAGAGAGAGACAACCCAAAAAACAGACTTAAAGAGAGACAGCAAATTGATGGTTGCCAGAAGGGAGGAGGGTAGACGGGAGAGTGACATAGATGAAGGGGATTAATAGTACATCTCCCATGATGAGCACTGAGTAATACCTAGAATTGTTGAATCACTGTATTGTATATCTGAAACTAATAGAATATGGTAAATTAATTACATAATTTACAATTAATTTTTAAAATTCCTTGGATATAGAGAGACCAGCAAGGATGCATCCCCCACTTCAAAAATGTATTTTTCATTCCTCTGGGTCCTACACCCCTGCAAGTCGGAAGCAGGGCATGGTTGCTACATATTGTAGACCATGGCCTACACAATTAAAGGCTCATCGTGGCAGGAAGGGGGAAAGACTGGTGATTTAACCACAAAAGTCACAAGAGCAAGCTCAGCCTGCTATTTTGACAAGAAGTGGCAGGTATGAGATGCAGGGCAATCCCAACACATACATCAGGACCAATAAAGACAACAGAAGAATTGTGCTATCCAGGGAAAGTTCATTCAGTAGAATGAAGTTCATTCATTCAAAGGAAGATTATATGTGATAGGAAAGACAACACTTCCTTCAGCACAGTCAGGGTAGTTGTTTGGCTCAAAATAGAAACACAATTTTACATTTTTTTTAATTAAGTCATACTTCCTCCTCCTCTTTAACTTCACTCTCCCTTTGGCTCTTTACAGGGAGGAAAGTGCTGAACTTTACAAGGAAATTCAGATCAAAGTATCAGATTAAATGGCTCCCTTTTGGAAGCAAAGGAACACAATTGCATTTAAAACACACACACACACACACACACACACACACACACACACACATCCTAGACACCAGAAGACAGGCTTCCATGCTACTCAAACTCCTCCAGAATCTGGTCCCTGGTTTTCAAAGTGTCAGGAGAACCATGGGGTCAAGGCACCCAGAATGTCTACTAAAAAGCACATACCTTGAACTGTCCTGATAAATCGACCCCCTGGCTCCCCCATCAGCTCTATTGGCTCTCTGCCTCCATCATACTTTATTAAGATGTCTCCCCCACGTGGACAGCCCTACTCCCCTCAGAGTGAGAAATATTGACAGCAAGAAATGTATTTCTCCACAAACATTTCATTCATGCCTCAGATGTTTCCCAGGTGTGGTTCCTCATCAAATTGATTGCTAATTATGGTAAAGACTTGGGGTAGGGGCTGCAGAGAGGCCTCCAAAAGAACTAAGTCATTGGAAAAATCAATTTCCACAGCTGCAACTTTGAAAAAGCTCTCCAGTGAATAAACATTCAGCTCCATTGTATTCAAGGTGAGCATTCTTTTCTTGTGGAATATCTTATTGTGAGTTTCTTTGGACTTCAAGGATAGAGCCTCTTAACTTCGAGAATTTGCACACATTTTAATCTTTCCAGCCTAATGAAAAACCAAAACTGAAGGGCGACTCCATGTTGCTAGGTGCGTAATTCTAGATGTTTCTCATCCCATCCCATCCCCTCCCATCCCCCAACCCAACTTCCAGCGCTACAAAATGAATGAGTGAAGATTCTTTTCTTGGGTACGTCTGGTACCTCTTTATTTTTATCTTATTTTTAAAAAGAACGCAAGGAAAATTGCGTCTTTCATTTTCAAATAATGCTAGAAGGTTTCTGTGCATACCTCCAACGGGAGCCAATCACGGCCTGTTAACAACAAGGAAACCAGTGATCTGGGGATATTTAATGCCGCATGGGCCCTGGAAGAAGGAGGACTTTTTCATTTCGCATACTTTGTCTCCGCCATGGAGCTGGCCGACATAATGGACTTTTACAAGGAGCTCTGAAGCAATTGGCAATTAAGTGGTTTGAAGGGGTGCTTCTGGGCTGCCGTGAAAGGCTTCAGGTGTGAAACGCTTGTTTTCAAGAGCACTGAACAAAATGTATGGTTGCTTTCAGCGCCCCCC
Organism: Mellivora capensis; assembly: GCA_004024625.1. Taxonomy (NCBI): domain Eukaryota; kingdom Metazoa; phylum Chordata; class Mammalia; order Carnivora; family Mustelidae; genus Mellivora; species Mellivora capensis. Next base: position 105,804 of record PISX010003455.1, on the reverse strand, counting down.
TTGTCCTTCCCGGGGAAGGGGGGGGAAGCCGGGGGAAGCAAGGACACTCAAGAGCAATTTGCTATTCAGCATCTGAATGCTGGACGCTTTCTTCCCCCCACAATCCTTGTGCGGCTGGTGAGGGGGGCGGATTGAGATGGCACAAACAGCTCTCGGCACAATGGTGGATCAAGAGAGAGGCAGGGAAAATGAGGCCGGGAAGAATGGCTGCCTGAATGAAGGGAAGACGGCTTGATTGTTAATTGTGGGTAAATGTGTTGCAAGAGTGAAAAGGGTTCATGGGCTACTTTAAAGCTATACCCAAGCAATAAGTACAGAGAGTGGGGAAATAAGGAGATGGTCTTGACCCTTTTAAGGACTATAGTAGTACATCTGGCCCACTTGAAAAAGTAAATTGAGAACTGTTCAAAACGGTAGGCAAATGCATATGTGTGTTCGAATCCCATTCCCTACAAGGAAAAAAAAAAAAAAAAAAAACCTGGCAACTCCAATTCACATGCAACGGACACTTTCAAGTATATCCTATTCTTTTTGAGTATTAGTCAATAGGACAAAGATAATATGCAATAAGGATGCTGTCAAATAGATAAATATTTAAAATATGACTTTTCCTCAAGAATACAGCCTTCTGTTCTAGGATAAAATATATTTGCACTGGAGCTAACACAAGGGTAAAAGAAACTTCAAACAGTCTTCATGAAGGATATTGTTCCCTTAGTTCTGTTTCATGTCACTTTTCCTAGTCTGACCTTTACTTCCAACATATTGATTTTTTCCTAACCCAGCCTTGCTTTGCAGAAAAAAGGGGTATTGAGTCTTTGAGCTGCTTACATATCACTATTGTACATGCATCCTTAAAGGTGAAGGAGCCCCTTTCAGCAGATGACTGGCTGACTGACAACGTGATTAGGATTGTCTGAGTACTTTTCATTTTAAATGTAGGAGGCCACATGTATCAATCTGGGAAAAGAGACCAGAGCAGACTCAAATCAAGTCGTCTTTTAAATGTTTCTCAAAGAGTTCTGGTTTTTCTCTAAGCAGCAGCTTCTCAGAGAAAGTATATAGTGCATAAAACTTTGTCCATCCAGATTGGAGCTCTCTAATTTTTAATAGTTTCTTTCCTGCACATATACATTTTATCCAAAACCAAATTGATATCAAAGTTCTCTGGGCTAGACCCCATTTTTTTTCAACGTTCTGGTTTCCAGTGGGGACATTTGTAACATATAATAATCTAATCACATGCTATACTAATGGGGCTGAATTTTTGACTCATCCCATTATGCCATATAATAAAAAATACAAAAGGACATAAGCAATTAAATATTGCTTCTCTCTGCCTCACCTCATCCCAAGAAGACTATTGAAATCATTTGAGATGTTACAGAATTTTGAAAATTACTCTGCAGCTGCTACCCAATCCTCTCTGTGGCCAGATAAGAGCCATAAGAAGAAGGAAATGATTCATCTTTCCTCTGTCCTATTCCATTCCAGAATGGTGTTCTGACCATGTCAGGACCAGGGCCACCTTGTACATTGAATGGATTATAAATTGTGCCCTGAGGGTCGGGCAATAAGCATTTTTATCTGGGAGGCCTTGGAAAAACCCAAATCAAAGATTCAACACAGCATCCCTTCATCCCATATAGCATCCTTAGTAAATTAGATGAATGCCATGTTTGTATCTAAATTGTCAAACACATCCTGTAGTCTCTTTCTGCTGTTGTGGTATGGTCTGGTCTAGTGTCAAAGAAGAAGAAAAAGCTAAAACCCTTGGCACCAATTCCAGACTCCTGCAAAGAAGATGGCTCTTTTGAACCAAAAGTCTGTTAGCTCCCACCTACACTGCCAGTTCAATCACTTGTGAGATTGTGAAGGTCTTATTTATCTCCAACGCCCTCACCCCCAAATGCACAATGAAGACTAACACAGACTTGACTCTGATGGTCCTTTCCCAGTAGAGAATGAGGTAGGCCTCTTCATTTTCTCTGAAACACCTATAGTATCAATGTATCAATGTTCTGATTAGCCAGATGTTTCCTGGGACCTCCTTTCTTCACTTCTCCAAATGCTACACAAAATCTCTAGAAACAGCATGTCTTTAGCCTCAATTCTATGACCAATTTCTTCACCCATGACTTGGTCTCATAGCAACCAAGTTCACATTAGATTTCCTGAAGGCCATGAAGTGCATGCTATATACTGAGGTTAGAGTGGCATCCTTCTGTAATCAAAGATTTCCATGGTCACTGAACTAAACACAAAATCACCATTCTCAGAACTCCCATCTACTCCAAAGCAAGAGTTAGAAGAGTCGGTTCAGTTGTGGCTCTCTCAACCATTGATCTTGAGCAAGCATTTCTATTCTTTAAGCTTCAGTGTTCTCCTCTATAAAACAGAGACAATGGAACCCGACCCATAAAAACAGTAAAGATAAAATGAGATAATCAACTTGCACAACAGTGTCCCACACGTACTAAGAGTGCAAGAAATGATACCTATCAACAGTATTATTATTACATCAGCTACTAATATCTGTGTGGCAGCCTCTCCCTAAATGTCATCAGAAACAAAGAGCGGAAACTCATCAACAAACCTCTCCTACTCAGGCAGCACGAAGTCTCTTGATGCCTTGAGTCAACAGAGAGCCCACCCTTATGTAATTCCTGGCCAAGTTCAAAAAGCAGTGCTGTCTTCCATCATTCACAGAGCTGATAGATCAGGCTCTACTGCTCTGGCAATATATCAGATTTCCCAAGGGGCATCATCACTGTAGCTCGTTCACAATGGTTAGGACTTTGTGCCTCTTTTCAGTCTTTTTGGTCACAGAAATGCTTAAAAAAATTCAGAAACATCTTCACATTCCAAGGTCATCCACTGTAGGGACATCTTATAATTACAAAAATACTCTGTCATTTCGTACGCAATGTACTTTATATTTAAGTCCTGCTATGCCTTTTCTGTAAACACCTAGTGTGGAAGATGAATAACTATATTATTTCACCCCTCTGCTCTAGCAGGAAAATGTTGTCAACTTTCCCACACACACCACGTATCGTTCTTTGGTCTGCTTCCCAAAAGGATGATTTCTCAATTCATCATTTTGTTGTTATTGTTGTTGTCGAAATTAATTCTTAATTTTCTCTTCCCTAGGACATCTCAAAATGTGTTTCTGAAAGTGTGTTGAGCAAGACGGGTCTCAATAGCTAATGCAAGGGATAAAAAAAAAAAATGTATTCCATTATCTGATAAATATGGAAAATGGGGCTTAAACAACATTAGTAGATTTTTCTCCCTAAATGACTCTCAGAGTCTCCAATTTGTATTCTGAAAGGTGTTCTACATGTATATAATATATATAATAACTTCCAGAGTTATTTCAGTGTGGAGCACTTTGTTTACCTCACTGTCTCAGGGTCTAGGGTTTCTTAAAGATGATTTTAAAAATTCTGTTTTAGTATCATCCAACACATGGCATGTGCCTCATTCAGGCTTTCTCCTCCTTTTCGTTTCTTCTGAGAAATATCCACTTCTTCTCCATCCCAAGCACACCTCCCTATTACTCTTTAAACCTTCCATGCAGTTCTCTTTCTGATCTATGACAACATGACTTCTTAAGAAGAATGTATGAACATCTTCAACAAAACACCTGTCTCACCATGCTGCCTTTAATCAAACAATACAATTTATTTTGATGACTTTTATTAAAAATCATAGATCATTTTACCAAAATCCTTTAATTGATCAAAATGTTGCAGATTTCCTCTGGTAGAGAGTATTTCTAATTATACTAAAGCATTTTTCCTAGCACCTAGAGAGCTGCTTTCTCATCATCTGGGAATCAATTTGAAATCTGGAAAAAAATGTGAAAGTGTAAAAATTGTGAATATCCCAGGCAATACTGGATGTTAACGAACTTCTAATCAGATTTCCTATGAATGTATTTGAAGTCCATGAGGTTCTGCAATTGTGTGCAAAATCATGAGTGTGTGTGTGTGTGTGTGTGTGCATGCATGTGTGTTTACCTTGTTCTTTTTCCTGGGTAATGGGTCCACATCTTTCAATAGATTCCTGAAAACATCCATGATGCCAAGAGTTTAATCACCTAATTCAAAGCTCTTATTTAACAGGGGAAGATAATTATGTCCCCAAATAGCTTATCTGAGGACATAGCAAGTGAGTTTTAGATGTAGAATCTAAATCTATATTCTTTCCTTTAATTCATCCCTATAGTAAGTCAATGAACTCACAGAACACAGTAAGAGCAATAATATTGATGGCACACAGAAACCACCTTGTTCCAGATAGGAAGGTCCAACCCACAAAGACTTCAACTCCAGATGGAACCAAGAAGTCTCAAAGCTGACATTTGTCTTTTCTTCCTTTTAATTTGCCGCCTTCTTTCTTCATCTCCTTCTTCTTCTTCTTGTTCTTCTTCTTCTTCTTCTTCTTCTTCTTCTTCTTCTTCTTCTTCATCCTCTCCTTCTCCTTCTCCTTCCCCTTCTCCTTCTCCTCCTTCTTCTTCTCCTTTTTTTATTCTGCCCAAAGCTTTGGGCAGATAAGTTTGAATCTACTTATGGTAAAGGGTAGGTCTTGTAGAAGCATCATTAATGGTGCCTACTTGTCAGCAAGCTATTGAAAGCACTTGTTTCCCCTCATGGGATCTAAAAGATAGGCCATATGGTCTTGGAAAGCATTGTTAAGTATTGTGAAGAGGAACAGGAAATGGAGTTTCCCTCAAGAAAACCCAAGCCAGTGAAGAAATTATGAAAAACATGTACTGACTTCATGAGGGAACCAATCAAGCCCATTTTGGTCATGAGTGTGTTCCCAGGGCTCAGCGCGGGGCTTAGCGCATAAGTAGCTATTCTATGGATAGTTGATGACGATCATTTGCACTGACAATCTCTGTCTACTGGTACTTTCTGAATCCAATCTCCTCCCCACATGTTCCAGTGAGGAGTCCTCTACTGTAACACCTTCCCCAAGAATAGGAAAGTTGTGCCTGAGGTAGTTTAAATACAAATCCTAAGTGAATTTGCTTTGTGACTTGTGGACGATTTTTGAACACCAGTAAAAAGAATGCAAGAACTAAAAGCATTAGCTTCGACGAGCTTTCACTCATTCACTCCATTAGTCTGGACACCCCCCCCCCCATTTTAAACAAGATTTAAGGGAGCTTGCTGACGTGTTTTGAAACCTGATTAGCCAGCACTTGAAATGTGTAGCTGGAAAGCTCTGAAGAAGAAAAGAGACTTACGGGGAAAGCAAATAGAAGAGAATTTCATCCAGGATGTTTTAGAACAAGGCCACAGAGCAGTTTGGGAGATCTGCATGCCAACAGATCTTCAGGTGGAATGAATGACACCTTCCTTTTCGGTCCTACTTTAGCCCCATTTAAAAAAAAATCATTTATTTATTTGAGAGAGAGAGTGTGTGAGTGGGATAAGAGACAGAGGAAGAGGGAGAAAATCTCAAGCAGACTCCCTACTGAGTGTGGAGCCAAGCACAGGGCTCAATCTTATGACCCTGAGATCATGACCTGAGCCAAAACCAAGAGTCTGACACTTACTGACTGAGCTACTCAGGTACCCCCTTTAGCCCCATTTATCTACCTCCACCTCTTCACACTTTTTTCCTCTTCTTCATTCCATCTCCAGCATTTGCATATAATAAGGTCTCAATAAAAGATGGCAGACAGAAATGATAGAACCCCAATGAGACGGAAGTCCCTGCATTTTGAGTGGTTTCTGTCAACCCAAAATAGAGGCTCAAATCTCAAGATTATATAGGTATAAATCCAACCAGTTCTTCACAGGTGTTCCAGATTCAGCCTTTTTTGAGTCAAAATTAAAGAGGAAAAAATGAAGACTTTGTCTTTTTTTTTTTTCTCTTTCTTTTTCATGTGCCGCCTTCCTCTCTATCCCCTCATACCCTCCAACTTACCTTAGGGAAAACAAAAAACTGTAAATCCATTCTGGAAATTCTATTTGTTTAGGAAAATTGTTCAAAACATGAGGGCTAAAATATTGCCCTGAGTTGAAGCAGAATCTCTGTGTAGAGAATTCCTCCAAGGATGTTAAAGCACTTTCCAGATAGTTTCCTTATTTCAATGGCACACCTGTTTTTCTATCATAATATAGCTCATATGTCTTTTACTTGTCTTTGTGTAGGTAATTACTAGAGCTTACAAATACACTGTAAAATATAATTACTGTAGATTTGCCAAGCAAGTTCCGTAAGCTCTATGCAACAGTTTTTAAATTGTGTTATATATGTGGAAATGTGTTAGTTTTAAATAATTATTACTTGCTCCCTGTGGGACTCTGTCATAAAACTGGAAATGTTAGAAATTATATATATATATATATATATATATATATATATATATAAGCTCTTCCGAATTTACAGTGTCTTTCCACTTCCAACCCTCAGCCCAGAAGTTTTTATTAGGTTTCCTCATAGAAGTCTGGAACCAACCATGACCCAGTTAGATAACAGAAATGCAACTTGGATATTGCTACGTAGCTGATGGGTTTTGGCGGCCATGTCAAGTTGCCACTTATCCATCCCATCAGTGACATCTCATTTCTCTCATTATCATCTTTGGAAGTTCTATGTCAACGCATACCTAACAAATCAAAGTAGACTTTTATTTATTACTGTTTTAGCACAGAGAGTACAACCCTTAATGTTTCTATGAGGCAGTTTCCTTGCATGCTAAATGGGCGTTATAAGAATATCTGCTCCCTAGGGTTCCTAGGGGAGTGCAGGAGATAATTCAAATACAGTGTTTAGCACAAAAGTAGATATTCAATACCTGTAAGCAAGTTATATTATTAAAGTCCCATCACAGCCTACAATTTCAACACTTCCTCCCCAGCATTCAGAATTCAGCAAAAGCAAATTTCCCATTTTAATATTCATGTAAACAGAGTTTTCCATTTCCATTCTGAATAAGAGATTGTGAAACGGAAAATCCATTCCAGAAAAGCGCATTACCAGAACCAACATTTTTAAACACCAACTCAACTATCAAAGCACTTTCACACTCGAGTTTCAGTAAAAAGGAGGAAGATGCCACCACTCCCCCAGGCCTTTGAGCTCCCGCATTATGACTTTGAAGCCCAGTACAAAGGCTTGGCAGAGGGTGACCGCATATACCTTCACACATGCGGCCACACAGGAACAGACACTTTACATATCACTTACTCCTGCATATTCTTATCCCTCAAGGCAGTTAAATGTGTCAGGGAATTCTTTTTTATTATCCTTTTATTTAAATGCATAATCAGAATAGTTACCAGGGAAGAGCGGGTGAGAGAGAAAAAATAGTTCTAGAGAGTGGAGTCTTCTATTGATCTAAGAGCTGCTTCTTAAGCTCTGAAAGTTTTATCCTCAGTGCAAAAGTGCCTGAGTCTATTATTTGCAAATTAATAAGCTGTAAAAAGCAATACGATACTGAAAAAAATAAAGTTGTACAGTTTCAAATCTGATGTCCAATACTGAGAATTTAATTCAAGAAACTTAAGAGGTTTAAAACCATTTCCAAAACTTTCTTCATGTGACCCCCTGCCCTTTCTCTGTACCCTACTCTCTATTATGCACTCTAATGTCTCCCATTTCTATTCTTTCAATCTCAACCGCTCCCCTAAACTCCCCCAAGATTCATATGTCCAATTGACTCACATGTGGAGGACCTTGAAATGCATCAACATATTCTTCCATTTACATTTCCTTACATGACCAAGTGCACCCAATCTCCAGTGCCGAAAACCATCTTTGTCTTAAAGGTGTCCATTTTTCTTCCCTATGCATTCTACACTGATCCAACCAACACTCATTCTCCTTAGCGACCTTTCAGAAGTATGTCAGAGGACACCATTTTTTGATTCCTAGGAAAGCCTTTGCATTCTATCTACGGGCTTCTCTTCTTCCTTTCTCCTGTTAGAATGAAGATGTAATGGCTGGAATTGCAGCAACAAACTTGTGTTCATGAGTCAGTAAGCAGGAGAAGAAGGCCAATATCACTGCAGTTATGGTCTTGATATCATTTAGTCACTGAAAAAACAACAAGGCTTCCATCTGTCTCTGGTCTTCTTATGGGACAGGTTGACTTCTATTTGTTTAAGTTTCCTATATCCTACATTTAAATTGTTATAGGTAATCTCAATTCTCCAACAAAACAAAGCAAAAAAAGATTTTTTTTGTTTTGTTTTGCTGAATTACTTTAGAAGTGTTCTAACAGTTTTCCTTCAGTTTTCTCCCTTCTGCTTCTATAGTCTTTCCAAAGTTCATCCTATTTCACCCTACTAACTAAATGTTACAATGTCTCCTCCTGCCTTCATAAACTCTTTGGGGCAACTCCATAGGAAAATGAGCATGAGATATAAGGATAAAAAATGTAGAAAAAGCTGGCTTATAATATATATGTCCAAAAATGTTCAACCTCATTAGTAATCAGGAGTTGCAATATGAAACAGGGAAATATCATATTTCTGCCTACCAGGTGGCGAGAAATGTTAATGGTCCAGAATATTCAGTGTTTCTAGTGAGATAGGGAAGTAGACACTTGCATATATAAGAGATTTCTCAAGAGCCTAAAATTGGGCATTCATATTTCATAGGCCATTGTTCCTGTGCCAATACAACACTCCAGTCCTGGACTTCCTAAATGGACATCCTATATGGACTATATGGACTTCCTCTCTTTTTATCCAATGATTATCCAACCACCAACAGAGAGGGGACAATGAAGACCCATTGGATGGATAGTGGATGAAAGGAAGGAAAATGAGAGCTACTATAGAGGATATAGCTAGTGGATTCTGGCCATAACTTTGGGAAAATATCTTGGAGTCTCCTGCTCTGTAATACATGACTCCTTTAGTTTTACTTCATGGGAGGTTCTTGTCGTCCTGACAGAATACCAGCATGACAGAGGAAAGAGAAATAATTTACTCAGGAAGTAGGTATATTGAACCAAAAAACAAAATATAGCCCAGTATTTTAACAACTAGTACAGGAATAGTGGTGGCTAATAGTTAAATACAGTCCTGGTTTTCTCCGCGTTTTGGGATCCTTTATGTTCCTGCTCTTCTTCAGAAAATATTGAGTGAATAGAGAATAAAAGAATCAAGCAAGCTAGTCAAGAGATAATGAAGTCAAATTGTGGAAAACAAGGAAAACTATATATTGATGTCAATTGTCGATCCTTGCCTCCGCACCTAGAGTCTTCTTAGAGAATTACCCTATGAACTTCCCTGTTTTCCCAAAGGGTCCTTGTGCCCAACTGACCCAAGAGGATCCAATCCCTAGGCCAAGTTGAACCAATCACATTTGCTTCATCAAGAATTGAAGCTAAGAAGAGCACCTCAGTGGCTCCTTTGGTTGAGGGTCAGACTCTTGATTTCAGCTTATGTCATGATCTCAGGGTTGTGGGATTGAGTCCCACACTGAGATCCTAGCTCAGTGGAGAGTCTTCTTGGGATTCTCTCTCTCTCTCTCTCTCTCCTGTTGCCCCTCCCACCACTGTTGCTCTCTCTGTCTCAAATAAATAAATAAAATCCTTTAAAAAAAGCTAAGAGACAGATACTACATGAGTTGAATAAAAGGGAACACTTTCCACCAACAGCCAACCTTTCTACATGTCAGGTCTTTATAAGGAATCATCTCATTTGAACCTAGTAATTAGGTACTATTACCATCTCCCTTTTACAAGTAAGCAAAGTGAGTCCTATACAAGTTAAGGAACTTTGCTCATGGTCACATAGTTGCTAAGTGACAGAAGCAAGATGAGCACAGGCAGGTTTCCTCTAGAGCCTATGCTTTTGACCACTAAACCAGACTGGACAGAAGAGGTGATTGAGTTGGGAAAACAGACATGGCCAGTCAAAGCCCCGTGCAGACCACTGTTAGGAGGAACAGCAGAGTCTGTCCATAAAGAGAAGCAAGAAGAGTGGAGCAGACACTGGGGAACACATGCCCAAAAGGTGTGGCAGCCTTGCAGGAGAGATGGGAGAGGGGCCCAGTGCACCATATTCCAATCTTCCTGGGACCAACATGGAATTTTCATCTCTTCAAAGATTGTTTAGGGAAACTTTGCAATCAAATTCCCTCTGCTGAAGCCAGCATGATTGGTCTCCTTTTCAAAGATGACACTAGATCCGGGAGAGACCAATCTCAGAAAACGAACTTGAACCTGGATCTGCAGAGCACTGCCTCTGATGGATTTTGACAGAAGCCCCATTGTATCTCCAACTCTTCCCTGGAAATCTGAAGGATCTTCAGATGCTCTCCAAATGCCATCAAAGCACACCTTTCCCAGATGGTTTGAAACAAAATGAGAGAAGAGAAGAGAAAGGCAGGAGGAAGGGAAGGGGAAATGCAAGAGAAAGAAAGAGAAGGAAGAAGGAAGGCAGGCAGGCATCAGAAGTGCTTGCTTTACCCTGAATGCCAAATGTGAGATGAAAGCAAAACCGTCACAACGGAAGCACGATTCCAGTTCCTGGAGCTTTCTGCTGTTAGTTCCCAGGGAAGCTGCGAGATGCTGCTTTACAGCAGTGCCCTCTGCTTAATTAGCATTTTTGGATCCACTGCAATTCAGCTGGATGGGCATTCCCTCACAATTGATAGTCGCCTGGAAATGGCTTTCACAGCTGGGCCACAGATCCCTCACCCAGGGAGCCTGGAATCGGGCTGCTCAGCCGCCTTGTTCAGCCATAATTAATATTTCTGGAACTGCCGCTTGGAGGCCCCTGAAACTGTGTCGCGCCAGCAGCAAGCCAGTTGGAAGAGGTTTTATTGTTGGAAAATGAGTGACCCAGCTGTGAAGACCCCAGGCCTGGGTGACAAGAGACTTCAGAGGCACAAATCCTCCACCTCCTGTAATGTGAGAGTGATGGAGAAGGAAAAGGCACAGAGAGGAGAGGAGGAGGCCATCTTGCCTTCAGCTCCTAGCTCTGACCATCACCACCTAAGGCCACTGAGGGTATGAGGGTAAGATGGCGGCTGGCGTTTCTGGCAGGGCTTGTGCCTTTCCTCCCAGGACATGTGCACATGCTGAGCACCAGCTTTTTCTCTTGTAAGTTGGAGCTCCCATCAAGACAACATGGAATGGTATACAATTAAAAGGAAATTGCAACATATTTTGTGTAACAACTCTGACATAGAGGAACAGAGCAAAGCAGGGAGATGCTAAATGTCTGGAACTTAGGCTAGTAGGTGGTTGGTCACTCAGACTGGAAGGAGGAAGATCTCTTAAACTTTAGTCCCCACATCTTCTTCCACCACTATGGGGTAGGAGTCAGAGAGGAGATGGATGTATGTGACAGCTTTGGAGGGCACAGGCTGGGGTTGGAGACCCTTCTGTACCATGTAGGGGTTGTGAAATCTTTGGGGGAGGAGAACTAACTCTCTGGCCATCAGTTTTCTTAAGGAGAAGCATACACACACACACACACACACACACACACATAATTGGGACTTGTCATAATTATTTGCTGCTATTCTTATGTGCACTGTATTTTTACTGCCCCCAGTGCTCGCGAGCTGTGTGAACTTGGCTAAATTATGACATCTCTCTGGTCTTCAGTCTCACAACCCTAAAACAAACACAAGAGAGTCACTGTCCTCCAGCTAGAACAGTGCCTGACATAGAGTAAGCTCTTGGTAAATGTCAGCTACTTTGTTATCCTTTTTAATATCACTTCTGAAGCAAAGTTGTCTATCATTCCAACCTTATTACTCGCATATTTAAAAAGCTTTAAAGGCCTCTTACCTTCAGACTCAAGCCTGAGTGCCTTAAGTGGACATCTGTGGTTCTTCATGACTCAGCTTTCATGCCCATTGGCAGTCTAGTATTTTGGCAATCTTTCAGGGGACTCCCATTACCCACTTACCTCCTGCTCCCTAGACCAACTGTGTTTCACCCCAGTGCCCTCACATTTAGGCCCCTCTGTCCAAAATTCCTTTCCTCTCTTTCTTTCCTCAATGAACACCTCTTTACCTATTAAGACTCCCCTTGCTCATCACCAGCTTCCAACCTCTGGATGACTCACTCCCTTCCTAGGCTGTGCCCCCAAGATATGGCTCTGTCACAGCACTTACAAACCAATGAGAACCCTGGCTTACCTGCCAGCCACCTGCGTAAGCTACGACACTTTTGGGACATTTATCTTTGTTTCCCCAGTCCCTAGCACAGTTTAGTGTTCAGTAAATATCTATAGACTGAATATTACAAATCTAATAATAGAAATAAGAATATAACATATGTATTGAACATAAAGCCTTGAACACTTAAGGACTTGACAAACCTGTTAAATGAATGAATAAATGAGTGAGTAATGAGAGAACATCTAGTCTCTATAACAAGGAAACCCTTTTCTTCTTCTATAAACCAGCATTTCAAATTGGAAACAAAACAAAACAAAACAAAACAACTACCTGACTTCAAAATTGGAGAAGTGGTCCATAAATAAAAATCTTCAACTCTTAGCTCAACAATATCACAGGGGAAATCTGGGTGAATCCGAGTTAATGAAACAGTGGTTGAATTAATTTCATTTAAAGGGGGAAAAGCAAATGATATGGTACCCTATAAAAGGGAAACCATATGGAACTTTTACTTTGTTGGCAATGGTATTCAATTTAAGGGAAAGCAGGAAGTTGATTAATCCAATGTGTGGCAAAGGCTTACTAAAAAGTTCTTTTCTCCTTCCCCAGGCAAAGGGTTGAACTGTATTTCCCGGACTCCCCCAGGGTTAGGTGGAGTCCATGTGACAGAGTTCTGGCCAATGAAAAGAGAGCAGAAGTGATGTTCATCAATCCCAGACCTGATGTCATTCCACCTGAGATCCTCCATGATGAATTTTCCTCTTCCATGGCATTCTTGAAAGCCATTGAGTTAACAATGGCAGAATTACAAGATGGAAGGAGATTTATGTTTCTCAAGAACTACAAGGGGAAGATTCCATGCCCCACCCCACCCACCAACCACACTGGACTCTGATATGAAAAAGCAATCATCATTTACTATATATTGGTCTATAGAGCTTTCATAACAATTTTTTTTGGTATGGCCACACTAGTGCAGAAGATGGGACTTTGAAGTCCACAACTACCAGATTAAAAAAAATTGAATTTTATTTCATTCGTTTAGCAGTTAAGTTGGTGGTAAAAGGGATATAATTGGCTAGATGGTTAGAAATCCATGTTAGATGGTAGCAAACATTTTGTGGAAACATAAGTGCTGTAACTTGGAAGGCAGACCCTATGTACACTGAGCTTATGATACTAATGGAAGAAGCTGGAAAATAGAATGTTAACATTCTTTGTTGTTTATTATGGCTGCATTTGGCAAGGTATTTGATGGAAGAAGCAGACTCTAGAAAGTTTTGGCTGCTTTTCAGGCATAAGTGAAAAGGAGTAGAATCCAAATGTAAGGTGATTTGCAGGGTCAGGAAGGCCAGTTGTTCCTAGACCCCAAAGAGTAAATTCAGGGATTAAGAAAGGCTTACAGACTAGGAGTCCAGTGAGTTTTCGCAGGTGACCGTGTCTCAGCTGTAAAGGACATAGCTGATGAAGAGTGTGGTATCCACAGTCAGGATGGCTACAAGGACATTAAGAAGGACATTTGAAAGCTACTGCAAAGAAGGGAAATATACATGAGACACAGTCTAGAGGGAACATCCAATGTGGTTGCTGGTGCACAGAACTGATGAGGAACAAATAAATCAGCACCTACCAAGTTGCCACAGGAAATGTCTTCGGAAACCCCAAGTCTGGCTTAGAAACACTAGAGTTGTCTGACAGAGCTTTAAAACAACACTCAGGCTGGAAGTGGACTAGTAAAAGGCTGTGTTGCTCCTAAGGAGGCCAATTTTTCTCAATACCCTCTTCAAATACGGCTTAGGAGAACAGACCAGGAGAAAATTCTTGCAGGGTGGATCAGGGACCCCAGAGGTCAATACATAAGGGAGCTCCTCACAGACAGCAGAGTCAGGCCCAGCCAAGGAAGCCCCTTGCCCCAGGGTAGCGGGAGGGTCTCACAATGTCTGTCCAGTGGGATTTCGGGGTGCTGTAACCTAGTGATTGCTTACTATCCTTTCTCTGCTCTGTATTTTATAATGGGCATATGGGGGAGGGGAGTAGGTCACTTTTCTTTTTAATTCATACATGGCTAAACCGTGGGAGTCCTTTTCAGATTGGATGGAGAGGGCTGGGCATCACAGAGACATCTTAGACTTGGAGTAGGATGCAGAACTGGGTGAGATTTTGGGGTCTCTCTTGGCATGAGGGTGAGTATGATCTCTGTAGGGAAGGGAGAGAAAATTTGGTGAACAGAGAGAGGGTGAATTGTGATAGAGATGGGCTAGATGCTTACCAGAAACTGGGGAAGGGGGAGAGAGAGTGATACTTCAAGAACCTTCATCAAACAATGTCCCCTATCCTTCCCATCTCATGCTCTGCTTTTCCTTTAAGCAAACACTGCACTCCAGACAAACTGGGCTCCTTAGTAACCCTGAGAAATGCTTAACTCCCGCTGAGTAATGATTGCTGCTCTTCCCAAGGGCCTCACTACCTGGCACCTAGCTTCCCCTCTGAATTCTATTCATCATTCAAAACCAAATCACTGGCAGTTGTAACTTAGAAGGATTCCCACTGGTCCCCACTCTTCTTGGCCTTAATCAAAGCTTCATCGCAAGAATAGTCTTTCTGGGGCACCTGGGTGGCTCAGTGGATTAAAACCTCTGCCTTCGGCTCAGGTCATGATCTCAGGGTCCTGAGATCGAGCCCCACATTGGGCTCTCTGCTCAGCAGGGAACCTGCTTCCCCCTCTCTCTCTGCCTGCCTCTCTGCCTACTTGTGATCTCTGTCTGTAAATAAATAAATAAAATCTTAAAAAAAAAAAAAAAGAATTGTCTTTCTAACTTCTTCAAGAAAGCACTTTCTCCACCTTGGATAAACTCTTTGGTGATGTACTCAGATCCTCAAATTGGAGCCTTGTTATTTTTTGTTTTTGTTATGCACACACTGCCTAACATAGTGCTTGACAAAGGGAACGAAGGAAATAAAGGGAAGGAAATAAATTCCTTGAATTGCCTCCATCACATGAATACAACGTGGGGCACCCATGCTTGGCCATGGATACACGGTCATAGTTCTCTCCTCTCCCCTTGTCCCCAAGCTCAGCTCTGAAACCATTTTCATTTAGCCCTCGGAGAACATGTTTTGAAAAAAGTCTATCTCAGGGCCACAAACTTTCAGGAGTCAAATGGCTTATTAAATGGGTGAGCAGATGCCTTAGTGTGTCCAAATGATGCCTGAGACTGAGAATTCCATGCACTGGATGAAGAATCCCCATTTCTAATGAACACAAAACTACCTTCGGAGGGAAAATGCAGCCTCCTCCCTCATCACCCAAATCTTGCTCTTATGCCATAAAGCAATCAGTGCTTAAAGGAGAGAATGAAAGGTGAGCATGGGGTGCTTAGAGAGAATGAAAGGTGAGTACCGTCTTGCTCTATCCATTAAGGTTTAAAGAGTTACGAAGTGATGCGCGCAAGGAACCCGCTCGAGGAAGAGGTCCAAAAGGCTGAAAAATGACTTGTTGCTTGGTGGAAAGGTCCTATAATTCATGAGCACATTTCAGCACCTAATGCAGTTTGTGAAACTCTATAATCCCTACACATTCCAGAGCTGTGGCTCTCCGAAGGTTAGACCTAAGGGATACACTTCAGAAAAGTTACATAAACAACCGTGAACCTAGGCAGGGAAAATGTACACTTCGAACACGTTGAAACTCTCCATATGAAGTCAGTTTAGCACTTTGATTAAAGAGTTTAATCAATCACCATCCTAAGCTGTATATTAATCACTTTATCAAGCAGTTGATGCATTGCCGGTTTTAATAGAATCCATTTATTTTGATTTCTACCTACTTCATCTTTCCAAAGGGCCTTGCGAATCAGCTGTGATAAAAAGGAGAGGGAGAGGGAAAAGGAGAGAAAAAGAGAGTGGGAGAGGGTGGTTGCATTGAAAACCTGGCAAGAAATCTCTAACAGCACCTAAACATACTTTATTATCAACGCCCTACGACGACTTGGCCAATTTATTACGGGCAAAAAAAACGCTCTGGGAAGTGAATGTTTGGGTGAGCCACACGGTTTAGCTCAGATAAACACAGGCCATTCGTTTGCTTTCACACCTGACACCCTCATGATATACGATCCTAATAAGATTAATCTCTACCCCCCTACCCCCCACCCCCAATCCCTCTTTGTTCCAACCTATTTGAGATCTTCCACTTTTCTTCCTGGACATTTTCCCCACCTTGGGTTACAATTTGTGGTTTGAGCTAAAGCCCTTGTTTCCTCACTACAAGGAAAACAAGATTTGTGGGAAGAAAACATTTGTTATGTGGCTTAAATTTTACTCGGAGGCTTTTCCTTTCCTTATGCCTTTAACATGAAAGGAACGAGTCTTGGAAGACGTCCATACAGCTAGACAGATCAGGGCTGAGCCCGGGATCCTCCCCACGGTACAAGCCTTAAGCATGCAGAACGCCATTCCTGTTTGCAAAGAGCTTTTCTTCCCCACCAACACCAGGAATTTAGGGGGCGATAATGGTTATCAGCCTTGCTTTTTACTCTATTCTTATTAAGTTCATTCACAGAGATGACAAATATCACAAAAACATTTTAACTATATATTTTCTTCTCCCCAGTTTAAAAATTCTTCAAATGGCTTCCACCTCCATAATTCTTCATCAAGAGGAAAACAGTGTCATGGCAGAACATTACCTTTTAATATTCATGGAATAGGCAAGGAGAAATAAGTGAATGCTTAGTGCCTGTGTTTAAGATTTTGATACACTATTCCACATCATTTTGAGAACAGCCCTAAGCATTATAATCCCTGTGCTTTGGAACTGTGTGGTTCAGTATGGTAGCCACTAGACACAGGTGGTTGTTGAGCCCTTGAAATTAAGCAGATTCAAATTGAGATATGATGGGACAGAGGATGAGGAATGTTGATTGGGATTAAAATCCCATGAATGACTTTGATCATAGAGACACTTTTTGCTGAGGGGACCACATAGATTCTGTAAATATTTTTATATCATTGTCATTGAAAACTATGGGAACATCATTTCTCCTGACATTTACTGAGCAGCTACTAGGTGGCAGGCGTGCAGAGATGGACAGAATGGTTGCTGTTCTCAAGGGGGTTACATCCCAGCTGAGGAGAAAGACCCCAAGAGGAAGAAGGTGAAAGTGCCACATGGTGCATTAAATGGTAAAGCAATCCACAAAGGCATTATGGGGCCAGAGAGTAGAAAACCAAAACTTCTGGAGGTGGAGAGGGAGAAGGAGAGACACCCCGGGCAGAGGCACATCTCAGGCAGAGACACGCAGGTTGGAAGGCAGCATGGTGTGTTCAGAGACTGTGAGTACTTCAGCGTGAACTAAAGGGAATGACAGAAAACAGAGCTGGAGAATCAGTAAGGCCTTCCTCTTGGGAAGTTCTGAGTCTGAGTGCTATGTATAGGATTTATCATTTTATCTCATCATCCAGGAGAAACCATTGACAGATTATAAATAAAGAGATGTGGTCGGACTTGCATTTAAGACCATCACTCTGATGGGGATAAATGGGGGATGAATTTGAGGTGGACAGACTGGAGAGAAACCCATAAAGCCTCTGGCAGCAGTCCATGGGAGGAACAATAACGGATAAATTCTTTATATGTTGTAAATTCAAGGCATAGCTGCAAAATGAGATCAGCAGAAGCCGACCATTGACTGGGTGTGGGGATATGCACAAGAACAGCTGTCTTGGACTCTCAACATTGTGACCAGATAAGGGGAAGGAGGCTTAGGGAAAGAATGTGAGCTCAATTCGTATACACTGAGTGTGAAATCATCTGTGGACAACCAGATTGGTTGAGCCAATTTGTGGATGGATATTTCAGTCTCCAGATAGAGGGCCAGTCTTGGGCCGGAAATGGACATACAGGAGTCAGTCTTACATCGGAAGTTTCTGAGGACCTGAGATGTGCGGGATTATTGCTCCACATGAGAAGGTGCCAAGAGCCACACCCTGGGGGAGGCTGGTTAGCCGGAGTCCAGAGCAGCAAAGTTCCAGCCAGATGACAGCCAACGTGGGTCTGCTGGCTTTGGCAGGAAGGAGGTCACTGGGTATTAGAAGGCAAGCCAGAATATGGGCGCCGGGGGTGGGGTGTGTGTGTAATGGAGAGCTTGAAGGAAGTTCATTTGTGAAGGGGAGAAAAGAGTTTGACAGCAGCTGGAAAGGGGTCTAGGGAGATCTTTTAAAATATGCTTATTTTTCATGAGGCTGAGGCTTAAGAAAGTCTTTAGGAAAAAGAATAGGAGCCAGGAAGTTTTTTCTCGTAGATGTAATCCTGGAAGAGAGACATGAGGTCAAGGTCAAGGCACAGGTTGGAGGTTAGGTTTTAAACAGACCAGGTTCCTATTCCTGCCCCTGAGACAGAACAAAGGCAGGCAGACCTAGATGTGGGTATAGGTGTGTTTGTAAGCAAGACAGGAGTTCAAAGACGTTGACATAGGAGATATGATTGTCCTCGGTGAATTCTGGGGACTTGATAGTATTGGGAGATGTTTATACTAATCAATTCGGGGAAGGGGTAGCAGTTGATCCAAAACAGGTTTAAGAATTGGTGGAAGTGTTGAGAGACGGGCTGAATGGTTGTTCACAAAGCTTAAGCATGTGGATATGGGTGCAGTGAGGGCAGAACTTAACATGACCTCAGGTTGGGAGTTGGCTTGAAGGTTAGTGTTGCTGGAAACTAAAAGGGGCTGGTGAACGAGTTATTTAGACAGCTATCATGGCGTCCTACCTGGGCTGGGAAGGAAGAGAAGCCAAGCAGTGGCTAATGGACTGAAAAAATTAGAAGGTTAGAAGGCCAGAGCATTTCAATAATTTTAAAGAAAAAGTACTGCTAATTTATTCCATTTTAAATTCTCATGTTTGGTCATTCCTATTCTAGTTTTCTGAAGGAGAAACTGAGACACAAAGAGCTACCTCTAAAAGAGAGTGGCATTACGTTGTGACCATCTAGAGTTTAGGGATCATGGCATTTGCATTTTTGTATACCAAGTGAAACAAATAGGTGTTAAATAAATATGAATAAGACAAAAGCTAGACCGGCATCTTTGGCAGCCTGGTCTGTGGGTTCACACAGGTCACAATATTACAGACAGAAGTGAGGAGAGATCTACCCAGAAATATGAAAATGCTGTGATAATTAATTTTATTACTTAAATGTCACATGAATCAATTATTTTGTACTAATACCTTAGATTTTACCTCTGTTACTTCTAGGACTTGGCAAGGCAATTTACCTCTGTGAGCCTTTCCAGAACTCTCAGAAGGAAGAGGGGGCAATTTGTTTTTGTTACAGTGTATGGCGATGGTTACCACAGATCCCATTGATTTGGTATGGTGATTAGTGTAGAGAGCAGTGAGTGGCTCTTACTGATTTTTGTACACCAGTAGCTACCTCTGGCTCCTGTGCACAGAGATGTTCAATAAATCTTTATCAAACAAATGAATCAAGGAGTATGAAATTAAATAAATAAGTTAGGTGATTTTTGAGAGCTATTCTAGCTCAGGTGTCTAGCTCTGGTGGACTGTGATGGAATCCTCAAATGGCTTTGTAATGGACCACAAAGGTCACATTGGTTCTCTTCAGTCTGACCTGTGGATCACCAAGAAAACCCAACACTCTTAGGGATGTCCCAGAACAATATGCTGCCTAAAGGTTAGAGCATGATGTTAGAACCAAAAGGCCTAGGCTTGAATCCAAGCTCTGTCACTTCAAAGCCCCATGACCTTGACATGGACTTGGACAAGTAAGCTAAATGAACTTTGATTTTCTCATTTTTAATTGTAGATAGTAAGAACATCTGCTTCATGGAGTTGATGTGATGGTTCAGTGATTTAAATCATATAAATCTCTCAGAATCATGCCTACTAGTAAGTAATCAATAATGCCAACAATGATTCTCATCACTATTTCCAGGGCAAGTCTTCTAGAATTAGAAGTTCACTTTAACAAACTTAAAATTGCAGGCATTTTTAAAGATTGTTTGGAGGGGTGCCTGGGTGGCTCAGCGGGTTAAAGCCTCTGCCTTCGGCTCAGGTCATGATCCCAGGGTCCTGGGTCCTGTCCTGGGATTGAGCCCCGCATCCGATTCTCTGCTCGGCAGGGAGCCTACTTCCCTTCCACTCTCTCTGCCTGCTTCTCTGCCTACTTGTGATCTCCATCTGTCAAATAAATAAATAAAATCTTTAAAAAAAATAAAGATTGTTTGGAGAAAGGAGATACAGGAAGTAGGCAAATCTGTTGGGAGACTATCTCAGGAGCCTCAAAGACATGGAAAGGACTGTTCGTTCAGGGACACCTGAAACTGTCAGGGGAGAGACAGATGGGAAAGAAGTTGGAGAAAGAGGCAACAAAGGACAAGATGAGTCAAAGATGACTCCTAAGTTGGTGTTATTACATTTTATATTTTGGGATATGGTAAGCCATAAGGAAAAGCTGCTGAATATGTCAAACTTTCCATCCCACAGGACATTTCAGCAGAAACATTTCCAATCTCTGCAGAGAGACTATGACTTGACATACAAATCTGGGGACTGCCCACCTATTTAGAACTAGTGTTCTAAAACCTGAGGTGGGGAGAATAGAGAGCTGAGGAGAAACCCTTGGGGAATGCCCAAACTTAGGATGTGGGAAGAGGGAAAATGGAGAATCAAGAGTCAGATAGTACATAGAAGATTGAAGGACAGGGATGTTTTGAACCTGAGGGTCAAAGAGCAAAAGTCAAAGGTCAAAGTCAATTTTAAGAAGGGTAATTCACTACTCCTTGTTCATTCATTGTGTTATAAATACTAACCAAAACCTACATCTAGGCTAATTGGTGATTTGATTCCTTTAAGATACTGCCAAATTCAAGCTCCATACCTAGCACTGTAGTGCTAAGATACAAGAAGATTTTTCCTTTGATAAATCAAAAATGTGGTCAAATGAAAAAGAATATGAAACTGTCTGCCACAATGTGCTCGCTAGTATTGGAGTGCTTTCACAGTTCAACAACAAGTTCACTGAGTGATTCATTCATTCATAAATGTGAAGTAATTACCTGTCAAGTGCTTGCTCTGTTCCAGGCCCTGTGGGACGCTGTGGGAATACAGCAGTGAGGAGGGACATGGTCTCTGCATTCAGGGAACTTAGAGTGGGGCAGGGGAGACAGACAGTACAAACATTATCTGATTAATAACATCCAGTGGGTTCCATGAAGAAGGAATGCTGTGCACTATGAGTATATAAGACAAGGGTCCAACTCTTCCTGGAGGGCCCAGGACATTTTCCTGAGGAAGAGATGTTCCGTCTGAGATTTTAAAAATGCAGTGGAACAATGCTGTAGGAAGAAGAAATCAAGGGACAAAAGCCTTGATACAAGAAGGAATCTTTCTCCTTTAAAAGTTAGAAATAAGGTCAATGTGGTGATGCACAAAAAGATAGAGAAGACAGACATAGCTGAAAAAACAGGCAAGGGCCATAGTAGGCAGAATTCTGGGCCCCCATTAGAATGTAAGCTTCAGTCTAACAACAGTGAGGACAACAGTGATGGATTCTAATCATACATGATTTTTTACTGCAGGGTGAATAGTGAATGAAAAGTTTGTCACAGTTAGGTTATTATAATGTCCCTGGCAAGAGATGATAGTTTCTGGGAATACCCAAATGTGAGAGATATTTAGAAAGTCAAATCAGCAGGAATTGTGACAAGGCCCAGGAGACGAGAAAGTGGAGACAACAAAGATAGAGCTCAGCATTGTTTAAAGTGAAGTTTCTCCTCTCCCCCTCTGCCCTTTTTAAATGGCTTCTGTTGTGCTTATTATAAAATCTAGAATATCCAACAATGGCCGTCCATGTCTTCTATTTCCTGGCTCCTGACTGCCTCTTCAACTTAATTTCCTACCCTTCTCCTTCACTCTGCATATCCACCACTGTGGCTTCCTTGCTGTCCCTGAAGCACAAGAAATAAGTTCCCATCTCTATTTCTTTGCCCCATTCTTGATGGGTTCCCAATGATATTTTCCTCCTTCTGTTGGAGTCTAGAACAAAAATCCAATCATGTCGTTTCCTGAATAAGCTCTAGAGATCTGCTGTACAGCATGGTCCTTACAGTCAACACGAATGCATTGGACACTCAGTAAATATTAAGAGGGTAGAACTTGGGAAGACTGGGTGGCTCAGTCTGCTAAGTGTCTGCCTTTAGCTCAGGTCATGATCTTGGGGTCCTGGGATTGAGACCAGCATTGGGATCCTTGTTCATTGGGGAGCCTGCCTCTCCCTCTGCCTATTGCTCCCCCTGCTTGTGCTCTCTCTCTCTCTCTGACAAATAAATAAAAAATGCTTGGAAAAAAAAAGAGGAGAGAACTCATGTCATATTTTTAACATAATAAAACAAAATTTCAAGAAAAGAATGAAAAGAAGTATAATATAGTATTGCCAATATCTAACATAGAAACATAGATAAAAATAAAAATATTAAAACTCCTTTTAGAAATCTATCATTGGTGTCAAATGGATATAGAATAAAGACCAAGCCCCAATTAGGGTTTCTCAAAGATACCAACTAATAAAACCTGTTAGTAAACAGGATTAAATTAGTGTCTTTAGAGGTTCTAGGGACACACGGAGAGATGCTTGGTACAAATTTCTTCATATTTTCAAGTTTTGTGTTTTGAATTGAAGCAAAGTTGTCATTTTGTCACATAATGTGACCATGTTTATTTAAATGTGGTGGCATTTAAAAATTTTTAAATCATGGTAAAATACACATAACATAAAATTTACCCATCTTAACTATTTTTACATGTACAGTTCAACGGTGTTGAGTACCTTTACATGGGCATCCATCTCCGGAACTCTTTTCATCTTGTGAAACTGAAACTCTGCCCCCATTAAGCAACTCTTCTTTCCTCCCCTACAACCTCTGGTGACCACCCTTCCACTTTCTGTCTCTATGAATTTGACAACTCTAGGTACCTCACCTAAGTGGAACCATATACACAGGATTTGTCTTTCTGTAACTATCTTATTTTACTTAGCATAATGTCTTCAAGGTTTATCCCCACTGTAGCCGGGATTTTTAAACCTGAATTGTATCTTATGATATGTGTAAACTACCTTTGGGTTTTCCATTCAGCCATCCATGGACACTTGGATTGCTTCCACCTGTTGGCTATGTTACTATGGCTGCTCTGAGCGTGCATGTATAAATGTCTGTTTGAGTCACTGGTTTCAAAACTTTTGGATGTATATCCAGAAGTGAAATTGCTGGTATATTTATGGTAATGCTATTTTTAAATTTTTTAAAAGATTTTATTTATTTATTTAACAGAGAGAGATCACAAGTAGGCAGTGAGACAGGCAGAGAGAGAGAGGGACACAGGCTCCCCGATGAGCAGAAAGCCCAATGCAGGGCTTGATCCTAGGACCCTGGCATCATGACCTGAGCCGAAGGCAGAGGCTTTAACCCACTGAGTCACCCAGTTGCCCCGCTATTTTTGATTTTTTAATAATCTACTCTATTGTTTTTCATAGTGGCTGTACCATTTTACTTTCCCACCAAAAGTGCTCAAGGATTCCAGTTTCTCCACATCCTAATCAGTACTTGTTATTTTTTATGGGTTTTGTTTCTTTTTCATTGTAGTCATCTTAATGAATAGAAGGTGATATCTCATTGTGTGTTTGATTTTCATTTCCCTAATGCTTAGTGATGGTGAGCATTTTTTTCATGTATGGGGATATGTTTATGTTGCCAGTTGAAGTGATGCTCTAAACTACCAACACCCTTCCATTTTCCATGAGATTGAGAAATATGATCCTGAGCAGTCAGTCAGAGCTCTCCAATGTTGAGGCCTAATCTACATTTTCTGCTCCCTCATAGGTACCATGTTCTCTGGGACATATGATAGAGTTCTGTTTTTTAAGATTTTTTTTTAATTGACAGAGTGAGAGATCACAAGTAGGCAGAGAGGCAGGCAGAGAGAGAGGGGGAAGCAGACTCCCTGCTGAGCAGAGAGCCCGATGCGGGGCTCGATCCCAGGACCCTGAGATCATGACCTGAGCCGAAGGCAGAGGCTTAACTCACTGAGCCACCCAGGTGCCCCTGATAGACTTCTTTTTTTATTATTTATTTATTTGACAGAGAGAGAGAGATCACAACTAGGCAGAGAGGCAGGCAGAGAGAGAGAGGAGGAATCAGGCTACGTGCTGAGCAGAGAGCCCGATGCGGGGCTCGATCACAGGACCCTGAGATCATGACCTGAGCCAAAGGCAGAGGCTTAACCCACCGAGCCGCCCAGGTGCCCCCCTGATAGAGCTCTTTATGCATGCCCAACAGTCCCTTACCTCTTGTACTTTGTACATCATTTTCTGGGACTGGAATGCATTTCTCCTTCTTTTCTACTTGTCAAAACCTTATTCTATCTGCAGGGCTAATCATGAATCCTCCCCTATGCTGGTCCTGATCCAACTTCTTTAAAGAGATAAATCACTCCTATTTTCCATAGCATTTATTCTAAGTGGGTGATATCTGTGTTGAGTCATTTTCCCATGAGACTGTGATCTCTTTGAAGACTGGCTTCATCACCTCTGCAGCCTCAGCAGTGAGCCTGGGGCCTGACGCATGTTTGGAGCATTGAGAAGTATCTGCCTTTTGAACAGAGGGAGAAAGCTTTGGAGACAAGAAGGGCATGAGGCAAGGCAGGGGGTCAGGAGAAAGACTCAGTGTCAGAAAGTAGAATTCATATTTTCCCAGAAATAATGGGGCTTTGTGAAAGTTTAAGAATCTGCACATAGCTGGACTTTTGAATTCTTTAGAGGCTAAAAATCTCACCAATGGGACCAGGTTTCACATAAGAAATTTTCAATAGCTCGATCAAAGCCAAGGAGTGAAGAGCACAGGGACCAGTGGCTTACAGAAAGAGCTTACAGCTTGCCTTGCAGTGTCTTAGAAGAGTCGATAAAACTTTAAAATCAATATGCTGATGAAGTGCCAGGTAGAAAACATCACGGAATAGGCTGATGTTGTCATAGGGATCTAAGAATAACCACAGAGCGCTGTCCCAGTCCTATCGCTCATCGCTGTCCCTAGGTAACTGTCTAGTATAAAATCTTCGGAAACTCAGCAGTTCTTTATGGAAAAGACAACAAAAATCCTATTTGTACAGATTTTATTTAACAATGAAGGATAATTAAGGGGAAAATTTAGAAAACAGGAAAAAGGCTTAAAAATATCAGAAACCATCTAGAAGTGACCACAATTAACAGTTAAGTGCAATCTAATTATTTTCTGTGCATATATTCTGGCATAACTGAGAGAATTGTCAATATATATTCTGGGATATTTATTTATTAAGGAAACCATAGTATTGCCATGTTGAAAACTCTCTGCAAACGTCATTTTTATAACTGCATAAGTTCCCTTCTAACTTATTAGACATTCTTCTGTTGTTGGACATTGGAATTGTTTCCAATATTGAACTGAACATCTGTGTACCTGAAACTTCTAGAAATGTGTTATGTTATTTCCTTAAATATTGTGAAATGAAGATAATTATTGCCCACCTAACAGCACGGTTTTTTGTTTGTTTGTTTTTAATTTTTAAAGATTTTATTTATTTATTTGACAGACAGAGATCACAAGTAGGCAGAGAGGCAGGCAGAGAGAGGGGGAGAAGCAGGCTTCCTGCCAAGCAGAGAGCCCAGTGCAGGGCTCGATCCCAGGATACTGGGATCATGACCTGAGCTGAAGGCAGAGGCTTTAACCCACTGAGCCACCCAACAGCACGGTTTTGAGGATTTTAAGACAGTATTTGCAAAAAAGTCCTTACTATGCACTTTTGTGTATCCTGAAATCTGAAGATAAATAATATTCTTGTTTTAATATTGACATAATAAGAGAAAAGTCAATAACAACAGGGTTGAAATCAGGGGAACAAAGTTCACTCTCCCAGGTCTGTATTACTAAATTATCAACTATCTGTTTCAGTGAAGTACGTTCTTCACCAAAACCCTCATTATGTCCTCTTCTTTCTGTAAGGATATTATAACTTTAATTATATGAATTATACGCACATATATAGATGCACACATGTGTATTGTTGATTATGCAAAACTACGCTGTCAGGGGACACCTGGGAGGCTCAGTCAGTTAAGTGTGTCAGCCTTTGGCTTGGGTCATGATCCTGGAATCCTGGGATGGAGCCCCACATCAGGCTCTCCCTCTCCCTCTGACTCCCGCTCGTTCTTGCTTCCTCTCTCTAGTGCTCTCTCACCCGCGAATAAATAAATAAAATCTAAAAAGAAAAAAAAATACTATGCTGTCAGTATTTCAATTTAAATATTTCTAAACCATTCTATATGCTACAAAATAATAATGTAACATATCATTAATAATCAGAAAAAACAAATCCAAATGACAATCAGCTAGTTTATGCAAACACAGAAATCACCTAATAATTCAAGTATGGTGCTTTGGCTAAATTAAAAATGAGTTACCAAAAATGTTCTGATAAGTCAGATTTAATAGATTTAGTAAATAGTCCTTAAATCATTTTTTATAAATAATTGCATTATTTTATAAAATCACATTATTCAAACCTCTTCCTGAATTTGGATGTGTCTTCCTGCCAGTGCCTGCAAATGGGGGGTTTTTTAAAGATATTTTGACCCTTTTATTCATGGTTTGGAAAACCTACATTTTTAACTTTCTCTATTCTTGATTCTATCAATCCATCAATATTTTCCTATACTACACAATGGATGGAGCACGGAAATCATCTAATAGGCAGCTAGTGCACCAGTGATAGAAAATGTCTGGGAGAAAAGAATATTGTCTGTCTAATTGAAATTTAACAGCAACTAAAAGCACAAGTTGCAAGTGGACCCTAACCATTTCACTGCTGATCCCCAATGCTCAGAGGTGAGGAGCTGTTCTGAAAATAGTCATTCAGAAATTGTATAGCCAAAGAAAGTGCCTTAAGAGGCTTCTGCTTTTAGGCTGAGGTTATCAGAATGGGAATTACCTTTACTGGAAATAAATCACATTGCTTTCTTCACAGGTGGCTCAATTTAGCTGTTTAATCTGAGAGAAATGACAGATTTAAGAGTAGAGGGGGAAAAAAAAACTCTTGGTTCATCAGGTTTGGAAGAGTTTGAAAGATATTTTATCTCTGTTTCAGTTTTCCATCTGATAATCAGTTGTGTAGACTATAATTTCAAAGTAATTTGAAGCATAGAAAATAGAAAGTCTTACAAATAGGAGTGTTTTGGATTGGCATATAGATGGTAGTGGGCTAAGGTATTTGCTTAGAAATAATGTTTGTTTGTTTGTTTTTTACTGTCAGGTTTAATAACTTGCCCAAAATATAAGTGTACATATTTTTTTAGACAGTTTTCCAAAGGAAAAGGTCATGCAATTTCGATGACTGGCCACATAACATACTGTATTTGGTCAAGACAGGAAACTAGCTGAGGTAGGAAAATAAATAGTTTAGAAAACCATGCATGCTTTCAACTAAGAATATCTGAAAGTAATACAAATATAAATCTTTATTTTGCTGAACTCTATTATAGTTCTGTAAACTGCAAATGTAAATGGGACATACACAATTCAAAAAAGAAATGCAAGAACTGAAATATATTGAATTTAATACAGAAATAACTGTAATGTTTAACAGAGAACAATGAAGCCGTGCTTATGCTTAAAAAATCTAATATATTTTAAAACCACACAATGCAAAAAAATATATCATCACCTTCCATAGCAATATGTCTTGGGTGCAATATTGTGATTTGAACTAGCAAAGTACCAAAAAGTATATTATTTTAACTGATGCCTCTAATTCTGTGCCATAAAGTCTAGGAGTTGACATACAGAAAAAGACTAATGGGGGGAAATCCGTAGTTTGAAACGCCAGGAGCTATCTTCAGAAAATACCACAGTCAAGAAATAAATTTTTAGGGGCACCTGGCTGGCTCAGTCAGTAGAACATGTGACTCTTGACCTCAGGGTCATGAGTTCAAGGCCTACATTGGGTGTGGAGCCCACTTAATTGAAAGGAACAAAGAAATAAAGAAGAAAGGAAGGAAGGAAAGAAGGAAGGAAGGAAGGAAGGAAGGAAGGAAGGAAAAGGAAAGGAAAGAAAAAGGAAAGGAAGAAAGAAAGAGAAAAAAATTTTTTAAATAAAAGACAAAAAGGACAGGAAAGCTAAAAAAAAAAAACTATTAACAATGATTTTAATCTATGACATTAAGGTAAATCAGTATTGGATGGATAATGAATTAGGCCAAATGTGCTCAGTAGCTGTTTTACCTTTACATTCCATTTCCATTTCATCAGATTTAATAAAATCTAAGGGAAATGATGGCCACTTCTGAACCCCAGTCCATTCCCTGTAGCTGTAGACCAGTTTCCACACTCCTTGAAAGAGGAGACTATGCTCAGTTGCATAAATCTGCTTTTCCTCCACAAAGCTCCACAGCCTTTGTATAAAATAGGCATTCAACAGGACTTCATGCAAGATGTCATTGGTTTTTTTTATTCTTTTTAAGACTTTTTTATTTGTTTGAAAGAGAAGGAGATCAGGGTAAGGAGGCCAGGGGGAGAAGGAGAGAAAGAATCTCAAACAAACTCCCTACTGAGCATGGAGCCTGATGTGGGGCTCGATCCCACAAACCTGAGATCATGACTTGAGCCAAAAATCAAGAGTCGGAGACTCAACTGACTAAACCACCCAGGCACCCTGGTACCACTTGTTTTTAATGGAGGTAGTGCTGGAAAGCTACCAACATCTTTCTGCAGGATCTGGGGCAAATTGGGAAATGTCTAATTCTTTCTATGCTACCTGAGATAGGTATAAGGGAGACTGAATGAGATGGTAAGGATAGAGCTGCCAAGGAATGCCAGGGAAAGAGAAAGTACCAACCATGCACCACTTCACATTTCTTGTTTATGCGTCAACATTTTTGCTGTGTTGACTCCAGCACTGTTCTAAGTGTGTGGGGATGCAGCATAAAACAAAACTTACAGAAAAAAGAGAGGGGTGTGGCTCGTGTAGTCCATTGGAGGGACAATAAGCCAGTTATTTAATTAACTAATTAATTAATAGATTATGCATATTTTGAAAGAGGATAAGTACTTTGAACGTAAGAGGAATGGGGAGACATTGGTTAGTGGTGGTTGAGATGAGTATTAAAAGGGCTAGGACACCAAGTCTAAAAATCCTTGAAGCAAGATTTGAGTCTGGTGTGTTCAAGAAATAGTAGATTGACTTTTCCCTTTAATTACTACGGTTAAAAGAAAGAAAGAGTGTAGTCCTTTGTAGGTTTCTATTTTTTTCTTAAACAAAGCAAGCTCTATTATTGTACTTGTTAAGACATATCTGAGTTATTCCACTGGATGAGAATCCAGAAGTGCGCACATCTGGTAGGCTAAAATAAGAAAGAAATCAACTTCTGTAAGGCTGAAGGCACAACAGTCAGTCCTATCTGTGAGAATTTTCCATGGAAAAGACTGTAAGTCTGAACAAAACAGAAAGCGTTAGCTCCACGATGGAAGGCTTGCAGAAGAATTGCCCTACAAGAATGGGGAAGGCAGAGCTAATAGAAATATTTACATGTAAGATGTAGAAAATGAAGTTCATATACATCAGAGAATTTTGCATTTTGTAAAGGTAAATGACATGGTAAGGATTTTGTGGATAACCTCCCTGTTCTGAATATACCTTATTATTTCTTGTAATTAATCCATTTAATGGAAAAATGAAACCAAGGAGAGGCTTGCAGAATTGAATGAACTGCTGCCTAGCAGTTCCCATTCAGTTCTTGTATGGATCACTTTCCACCTCTTCCCTCAAATACAGATGAAGTTTCCCTTCAACGGTATTGGGAATGTAGTGAAAGTGACAAAAATCCAGAAAAGGGTGAGATAATCTTAGAATGCTTCTCTGAGGAACATCTCTACCAGCTGCCATCTTGATAAGGAAACTGTGGGCTCATTGGAACTCCTAAGAGATGATAACCTTGCTGGCTTGCCCACTGCATGGCATAAAAGCAAGTGACAATCTTTCACCAAGTTCATGGATATTAATAGATTCACATGGGTTAGGGTGGGAGAGCAATTTCCATGCAGAAAACAAAAATTTACAGAAACAAATGAACAAAAAGAAGACAGACTCCTTAGCAAAAAATATAGTTCTGGATTGTTCAAATAGAATGTTTTGGGAATTAAAAATAACTTTTTAATCCATATCCTTTATACATGGGTGCACATTTATATATATATAAATATATATATATAACCAATATAAATATATATATTACCATTCATATATATATATATATATATATATATATATATATAGGAAGAGTTCATGTTGAGTATGATCCTCTTCATTCTTCTTCTATGGTCATGCATAAAATTAGATCTTGAAAAGAAAGATATTAGCACTCATCTGAATTATAGATACAGAAATGTAGAAAATGTACATGACCAGGGGTTTTGTGAACCTTAAAACAATACAGGATTGAGTTGCAGTGATAGGATGATGGCACTGTCTTGGAAGCCCTGCCCCTTCACCCACAAGAAAGGTGATTCTAAAAGCTTCAGCATTTTTTTGAGTCAGGGGGATAAGCTCAGAGATTCCTGTAAGACTCTCTGTCCTGGATCCCTCAGCAAAATCAGGAAGCCCCCTGAGACCTCAAGGCAATGGACCAGACACTATGCATCAAAAAATATTGATATAATTTTCTGGACACCAATTAAATCTAGATGAACTCTAATAAAGCATGACTGTCTTAGGAAGAAGTGAACTATAGTGATGATGAGAATTCAGAGTCATATTAATTTAATAATACTACTGTGTTACTTGTATATAGCATTTTACCTACATTATATTATTTTAATCATCATAATATTGCTGTAAGGTAAGTTAATAAAGGTTTGCTCACTAGAATAGAATTATTGACAGTGATTTGAGCTTCATTTTTATTTTCTCTCCTCCCTCCTTCCTTCCCTTCCTTCCTTGCTTACTTCCTCCCTCCCTTCCTTCCTTTCCTTTTTTTTTTTTTTTTTTTTTTTGGTCTCTCACTACCCCAACACCTATGAAGCCAGTTTAAATCAGCCTTGTTGAAATAATGTGGTATGGTTTCTCTTTTGCCACCAAGATGCTGACTAACATAGTACTTGGGACTCTCGGAGGAGGTATTCTAGGATTGATTTGGTCATGAATTTGGCCGGAAGCACAGCCCCAAGATAACTGCCAATCTAAAATGGAATCTGGTAAGCCATGTTATGCTGCAGCAGCATCAAGATAATTAAATTATCAACTTTAGTTGCTTGGAATGAAGTACTTTTCAAAGCAGGTACTTTGTAGAACTAAGTAGCTGGTGCACTTACTGTTACTAATGTAATAATGACCACAAGATTCTGTATTGACTTGAATATTTTCAAATGCTTGGAACTGTTTACAGAAAGAAACCTAGAGTTCTGTGCTATAATCTACCAACTCAGGTAAGAGACAATCAGCAAGGTTATTATAGTAAAAATAACCAAAAGAAAGCCCTTGTACCATCAGGATGGTCCAGCAAAAAGTCTGACCACTAAGGGAACTTCAGGAATCAGTATTATTACCAAAGATTTGGAAAATGCAGGCAAATTCCTGCCGCATCTCTACCTAACTCCACCATTGGGCTGATCCAAAAGATGATGGATCTTGGAGAATGACTATAGATTTTCATAAACTTTTAAGGTAATGCAATTACAGAGACTGGTCTAGATATAAATCACTTAATGGAGCAAGTCAACATGTCTCCTAGCACCTGACACACAGCGATTTATCTAGCACTTTTCTTCCCCTTCTAGACTGATTTGCAAGGACCACTAGATGCTGTTTGTTTTCACCTGTCAGGAACAACAGCATACCCTCCCTGTCTTGTCTCAAGACTGTATCAGGTCCCGTGCTCTCTGACAGAGCCCAGTTCACAGAGGTCTTGATTGAAAGTACAATCCACAAAATGTCACACTGCTCCACTTCACTGATGGCCATATTACTGATTGAACCCAAGGAGTGGGTGGAAGTATTCTAAATAACTTATTAAGATATGCATATGCCAGAGAATCAGAGAGAGAGAGTCTAGTGAAAATTTGCAAGCCTGCCACCCTGATGAAGTTTTTGGATACCCAGTGATTTCAAGTATGGTGGAATGCCCCCTCTACGTGAAAAATAATTGCTATACTTCTTGTCAAAGTGCAGGTCTCCAGACTGTAGAGGCAAGACCAGTCACGGTAAGTGTGCTAATACACCACATTTATTAAATAATCTATAAATTGACCCATTTTTCGAGACAACCCTTTGAAGTGGTCAATAGTCAGTGAAGGTTGGAGTAACCTACAAAGTGGCTGGTTTTTAAGGAAAAGGTAAGCATGTCATCACCTATTCTAGAATCTCTGTTAGTTCATCCTTGTGACTTAAAAGAGTCTCCAGTAATCTATATATTTGGGGCAAATAGACATGCTATATGGAACATCTTATTGACCTCAATAGAGGAATCACAATGCACACCCATAAAGATTTGTTTAAAACAAAAAAGAGAAGAAAGAAAAATCATGTCTTCTTGGGAAGATAACTTCATGTTTTGGGAAGTCCCACAGGTTGTTCCTGGTTCTGATAGTGCCTGAAAACCTAATCAGGGTACCTCAGTGACTATAGTTGAGCTTTCTGTCAAAAGTGGATGTTATGAGGTCCACTAAACCATAGGTTAGATGTTCACAACAGTTACTCCAGCATCAGATGAGAAGGGTATAGGATCGATCATCTTTGAATGTGTCTTGCAGTCATATGGAAGTATCTGAGACTCACGGATCATCTACACCTCTTTCATTGTCACCTCTTGCTCAAGCTGTACCTGTGACCTCAGTGGACATTCATCATTACTCTGGAGGAAGACAGATTTTTACCTTGATTATAAATGTTCCTGCACCATACATTGGTACCAGCCCCAAGTATTTTTATTACTGTGATCCACCCCACCCCATCCACAGGGACTAATTCCAAGACCCCCAGTGGATATCTAAAATTTCAGATAATATGGAACCCTGTATGTCCTGTCTTTTCCCATACATACATACAGATGATAAAGTTTAATTCATAAATTTGGCACAGGAAAACATTATTAACAATAATCGTAAAATAGAACTTAAATTATAATAGACCACAATAAAAGCTATATGTTTATGGTCTATGTCTCTTTCCCTCACTCTCCCTCTCAAAATATACTGTAGAACTATAGCCACTTCTTGTGTTGATGTGAGATGGTAAAGTGCCCACGTGATGAGGGGAAGTGAGATGACCTTCTGACGTGTTGTCAGAAGGAAGATATCTGCTCTAGACAGTGGTGGAACACATGGCATTGAAAAATGGAAAGCAAAACCACAGATAAGGTGGGGGGGGGGAGCTACTGCATTACAAGCACAAATAGGAAAGCCCCTGAAAAGTAGTTGTGAAGGAAAATCTTCATGGTGCAGAGAATTTTAAACAATGCTTTTAGTGGTCCATTTTAACTGAACTGAAAAATGGCCAAGGATATTGGTATACATTGACTTCATGGGCATCAGCGTAACTAAAAGGGCAAAGACTTGGAAGGATTGGTGATAAGGAGGCCCAGGAAGAAGTTTAGGGATGAAACTCTCCAAATCGACACGGAGGCTGGTGATGTTTTTATCTCCTGTGGATGTTCAGCACATAACATCCATTGTACTCTCTCACCCACACGCTGCAAAGACTACAAATTCTATGGATGAGGGCCAACCCTTTACACCAGGAATGCCTTATTAACTATCACAGCATCTCACCCAGCATCGCTTCTGAGCAAGAAACTTCTTTGTCAACAACAAATATAGTGGACTTCTGGGATTAGAATTAACTAATCTTCCTATGTGCCCCATCACTCAGGAGCAGCTGGCCTGATAAAATGGTGGTATAACCTCCTGAAATTTCAGGTTTACCGGGTCAGTTGGGAGACAATACCCTGAAAGCTTGGGGATCTCGTTTATAAGATGTTTTTGAGCAATAACCAATAGAAGATGTGGTTTCTCCAAAAGCCTGAATACCTAAATTGCAAACTCACAAAGTGGAAATGGAAATAATTTCTCTATTAGCCCTAAATAAGCCACTTATAGAGATTTTTGTTTTGAACTCTGCTGGATTAGAGGTATGCATTCCCCCAAAGAAGTGGGCTGCTTCCACTAAGAGATGTATCGTTCCATTGAATTGGAATTTGAGACTGCCTCCTGGCCAGTGTGGATTTTTCACATCACTGCATCAATAGGCAACAAAGAATGTGATTCTACTGGCTTCAGCTGCTGAGCATCAAGGAGAAATCTCGTTGTTGCAATGCAACAGAATGGGGAAGGGAAGTTACTGCCTGGATCCCAGGAAATTCTGTGGTGTGCCTCTTACTATGTTTGTGTCCAGCAATAAGTCCACTGGTAACTACAACAACCAATCAAATTCAGAATCTAAAGATTCAGGGTTCACTGAAGAAAAACTGGACATGAAATGGGGAGTGGAAGAATGATACTACAAATGCCAACTATAGCTTTGTGACCAATTATAGCAGAAAAGACTGTAGCAGGTTGTTCCTTGCATGATTTTGCATATATGTAAAATATATATTATCTAAATATTAATAGTGTTATAGAATAGTAACATGGATCAACTAATCTTCCCTTCCTCCTCTCCTCTTCCAATTTTATATGACTTTTGTCTCCACATTTGTATTTAATCTACAAATTATTATTACACTTTTTTTTTCCTGGAACATAATTTTTAATTAAAAGAAATGCTGCAAGATAAAATAAAGATACATAGTTTTAGCTTATTTGGTAGAAAATGTCTCAAAACTGGACTTGGTAAATTTATTCCTTCAAGAAAACTATTGACCATGGTGTTAACAAAGACAAACGTGAACTCTCAAGCAAATGTAAGTCCTCGAAAACTCGCATCCACTTCTGTAAGTGTAGCTTCCCAAAACATAATGGCATTTCTGTTATCAGTGGTAATGTTGATGAGCATGTAGGGTCTTTTTTTTGATATTGTGTAATATTATGTCAATATAATTTATTTATTTATATGTCAACATATTTATTAGTATTTACTAATACTAATAGGATTTAAGATTCTACTTCTAATTAATCTTTTAAAAGATTTAAAAGATGAACTACCATTTGCCGAGTTTTGGTGTAATATCAAAGAAGAATATCCATGATTATCTAGAAGGGCTGTTAAAACACCTCTGCCTCTCTCAACTCAAGGTCAATATAGAAGCTAACTGTTCTTTGCATACTGCAACCGAAGGAACATCACAGCGGATCGATTTCAAAAACACATATGAAATCCACTTGTCTTTTATTAAGCCAGATATTAAAATGACTTGCAAAAAAATGGAAATCACTGCTACCCTGTTTGTTATTTTTTGTTTTCCCATTAAAAAATTTATGTATGTTGGCATGTAATGGGTTTGTGATAGAAATTTTTAAAAAATATCTAATAAACATTTTAAAATAATAATGAGATTTTATTTCTAATATGGTAGATAGGAGTAGACACACTCCTCACAAACAAAAGCCCTCTAGAAGCCTCAATAAATTTTAAGCATGCGGAGGGCCTGGGTGGCTCAGTTGGTTAAGCATCTGCCTTTGGCTTAGGCCGTGATCCCAGGGTTATGATCCCAGTCCAGCATCGCGCTTCCTGCTCAGCGGGGAGTCTGCTTCTCTCTCTCTCTCCCTCTCTCTCTCAAATAAATAAATCTTAAAAAATTAAGAGTGAAGGGACAGGAGCCCTAAAGTTTGAGAACTACCAAGATATGTCGTTGTTTCTCCATGAAAATGTAAATATAGTACTTATTTAAATTGGGCAGTATTACTCCTAATCAGTAGGAATCAGTTTTCATTTATCTCCGTGCCAAGTTTAAAAGTCCAAAGTTGACTTGCCGGTGGAGTGATATATAGGACTCCAGCTAAGATTATGAATTGGGAGAATCTGGAAGATTTTGTGATGCAATAATATGCATTTTTAAGTGCATGTGGTTTTCTTTCAGAGATTCTTCTTGGAGGTTTGTGTTTTATTACGCACTTCTTTGGCTCACATATGCCCATGCTTTCCTCTGTACGTCGCTGCCACAAATGAGTTCATACACAGCAGCGCTCTACACTCCTTGATTTGCCTTTTGAGTTATTTAAAAATCAGGCGGATTGCATTATAAACATATTACAATCCCCCGTTTAAAAGACAGATATTCAAGGAAAAATGTCCTTCCCAGGATCATCTACAGCCAAGAGTTCAAAGAAGTACTCCATCTATCTTTAAAGAAATTGGACTAATTATTGCAATCCAACCAAACTGTGAATTCACCTCTAAAAATAGCCTTTTGGGTGGCTCTATTAGTTAAGATAAAACAATCCTTGCACATGTATATGTTCAAGGCTAACGAGAAGTACCATCTGTAGAGCTGGAATATTTTCACACTCCTCTCTATTATACAAAACAATAAACCCTCTCCAGCTGATTTCTCTCATTGTGAAATGCAAATTGCCTACAAAAGTCCTGAGGGTGTGAGAAGACACTTATCAAGCAGACATTACACATGCATTCATAGGAACTAGGCAGCCTCAGACTCTATTTCAGATGCATTAAGGACCAAAAAATGTAGGTGCGAACCTGTTCTGTGCAGCTATAATAATTACAGCCTGAAATAGTTATGTTGGTTAGAATATGCAGATTACCCTACCGCTCCCACTAACTTTTGATCTACTACACACCTGCCTCCTACCAAGAGAAGGAAAATCTTCAGAAGAAAATAAAATAAAACAAAACACATTATATGGTGTGAGGTTTAAAAGGCTGCTCTAAATTATTAATCTGGTCTTTACCAGTCAGCTACATTTTATATGCCACAAACTCAATATTATACACTCTGTGTCTCGTTGCTGGAGATGTGCACATTCGCCTGTGTGACAAATTAACCGCTGGTAACAAGTAATGTGAGTTCCGTGGGGTTAATGAACTTGAAGAATCCACATAAACTTTCATCCTGAAATTCATTCTTGCCCATGGCATATGAATACCTGAACAGGTAACAAAACAAAGCAGAACAAAAACAAAAACAAAAACAAAACAAACAAACAAAAAAAACCAACCATGTTTCACGAAAAGGTGTTTGGGCCTCAATTTGTATAAAAAGAGAAAAAAGATGGCAAAGGCATTAAATAAAATTTAAATTGAAAGCACAAGGAAAAATATTAAAGTTTCAAAATAAAATTAACTGAGGATATTCTAAATACAGAAAAATCTTAGAGACCAACAATTTAACATGTGAATTTTTATTTCCCATGATGCTTAGGTCTTAGATAATATATATAATAAAAACATATACTTTGTTATAGCTTTACTAAATAATGAAAGAACACCTTAAAATACATAAATGATTATCTTTTATAAAAGAAACAAAATAGAGATCTCTTATAAGCTTAAAGAGGGGGGAAAAGGTCTGGATTAGATAAAACCTTGAAATTCTGCTTTCTGAGGGAAATACTATGCATAATTATATCTCATCATGAGATTTCATTTGTTTGCAAAGGACCATTTCTAAAATTTGAATTTGCATACCAGCGAGCTAAATTTTACAAACCTTACACTGAAATTCAAGTCCCTTGTTCTACCAGAGCAGCAATTAAGGACCAATCATTTTTAATGCATCATAAATAATCTTCACGCTTGCTGTTAATTAATATAATCAGTAAAGCCAAATGCATCAAAATGAAGCTTATTTTGCAAACATGCAAAACGTTCTGCCTCATTGCCCCACCACCAAGATTAAATGACATTTTACTAACAACTTTTTCTAAGTTGAGTCCAAATTTCATCTTCTAAGAAAGATCACCAGAAGCAACTCAATGTGCATTCTGAATGATTGGTCACTGGAAGTGGTGGCAATGTGTCTAGCTATCTAGCTAATACTCAAATGCACTGGTACTAACCCAAAGTTAGAAGATTTGATTCCTAAAAATATACTATAAACAATATTGTAAACAATAACATCATTAAGACATTATAATACATGTTCATTTATAACTCACTTCTGCCAGTAAGGATTTGAGGCTGTTTACAAACACTCATCTAGCAAATATTTATACACACAG
The DNA here is from genome assembly GCA_004024625.1 of Mellivora capensis. Lineage (NCBI taxonomy): Eukaryota > Metazoa > Chordata > Mammalia > Carnivora > Mustelidae > Mellivora > Mellivora capensis. The sequence continues at coordinate 67,480 of PISX010003455.1, read as the reverse complement.
ATAGGTATTTAAAGTTGGATATATATTTATAATTTATAGTTAAAAATATATATACTAGAACTTTATATATAGAAAAAATATTTTATATAGTTTTTATAGAACTTTATTTATAGAAGAAAAAATATGTGTGTATATATATATATACATATATATATATATATATAAAGTTAGAAAATCAGAAGTTGAAAAAAAGTCCCACCACAGCCAGCCTTCTTAAACATATGCAGACCAACTGACACATTAGAATTTGGGGCTCCAATACGATGTGTCCCAACCTAGTAGCAATTGGACCAATCATCTTCCTATAGCTGCGTCCTTGGGCTCATTCACTTTTTAGTGCTAGCCAAACTACTAATACTTATAGAGGGACATGAACAACCTGAAACATTTTGGTCTCATAAGGCATTCATCCCAGCCCATCCTCTAAAGTGCCCATCCCCTCATCATTCAAGGCTATCCTTTCTGATGTCCCAGACCTGCATCCTGGCCCCAATGTGTGTCAATCTCAGGCCTATTTGTTGTAAATCATGATGAGTTCTTGGGTGTTGAGTCTTTTCCCAGGGTATATCCTATTCACAGAATTTGACCAGAGAAGCCAATATATTACCCCAGAACCACTAGTCTAGTCTATACTTCATTCTTCAGTTTTACCCATCCATTTGTGTGGTATCTGCAAATTAGTAACCAAGGAACCATTTTACAGTAATCACAAGCGCTTCCGTTGTCTCCAACTCTGAGGCATGTTGAAACATGCCCTTCAACAAGATCAATTTTCTTTCCATTGAGTAAACGCAGAGACAGAATTTCTGAGAATAAACAGCAATATGAAAAGGGATGACTGCAGTTCTTTTTCCTCTTAATGTATGAATAATAATGATGATGATGATAATGATAATTATTTTTATTATTATTATTACCCAAAACAACCAAACCAGGAAAGGAGCATATATGGATATCAAAATCTCAAAAGGTGAAGTGATGAGAAGCAGAAGATTCTAGTGCAATCTGGGAAAGATAGGAGTGGTGTCAACCTCCAACCTGTCTCTCAGAAGTGCTACTAACATATAGTATTTTTGACTTTTGTAATTTTGGACTTAAGCGAAAATCGAAGAGATGACGGACTATGGGCATGTCTTTCCCTATCCATTCTATTTTCCTGTAAAGAGGAAACAGTTCCTTGGGAGGGATGAGTCAACTGGAGGAAGTGAACACTTGCTCTACTGTCCTGGGGGAAGGACTAGGGTCCTGATTGTAGCTCAGCCCACCTTCCTGACACAGGAAGAGCAAGAAAATTCAGAGAGGAGTGCAGAACATCTTTCCAAAAATAAAGCCAGGACTCAGCTTTAGTTAAGGAATGTAGCTTCCCCATCTCCCTGAGTGCATCTTCCATTAATCTCTGGAAAAATTAACTCAGAAAAAAATAAACATGACTCAGAGAATGTTAGGTGTGAATCAAGGATAATTCACCCACACAGAATTAGAGCAAGCAGAAATCCAGACAGAGTCTCATCCAAGGATGTGATAAAAAGAAATCCCATGGAAAATGTGCAAGCTTTCTATCTTAATAAAAGAAAAGAAAAATTATACCTAACAGATAAATGAAGAACTTACTCTATAAAAAATAAAAAACTTACTCTATAAAAAAAATGTTACTCTATAAAAAATCATGGACAATTTTCCATTCCTGCTTCATGCAACAGGGAATGACAATAATAAAAACTCAATCAAATTAGAGCTCAGATCTTAAATAAGAAGAGAAACTTTAATAATAAAAATAGTATATTAACCAAAAGTAACTGAAGTAACTGAAGACTAAAATCACTAAAATCACACCATTAATGAACTAATAAGTACATGTTAGAAACAATGGCAGAGAACAATGTTGAATGAGGGGCATAATGGAATGGTTATGCCTGGGTGGCTCAGTTGGTCAAGCGCCTGCCTTCAGCTCAAGTTATGATCCCAGGGTCCTGGGATCAAGCCCTATGTCAGACTTCCTGCTCAGTAGGGAGTCTGCTTCTCCTTCTCCCTCTATCCTACCTATGACTTGTTCTTTCTCTCTCATTCTCTCTCTCCCTCTCTCACTTACTCTCAAATAAATAAAGAAAAAAAATATTTAATTGAAAAAAGATACAAAGAAAGCAGACAATCATTATGGAAGATGCGAAAAATGTGGTCTAACCTAGGTTGATCATGGTCCTCAGCCTAGGAGAAGAATAACAATAAAATGGAACACAAAAATTATATAAAGTCATAAGCCAAAAATCACAAACTTGGAAGATGTATTTTTTTTGCCTGTGCATTCTCTCTTTTTAAAAATGGTATCTAGAGGTTTTAATACAGGTCATTCATGATCTGGTTCCCCATGGGAATCATCAATCCCTCTTGCAGTAATGCTGCCCACTTTATATATTCCTGCTATCCACCAGCCCTTTGTAAGCCTGTAAGGGTATGACTCCTGACATAAAATAGGAGTTCTGTGAACTAAGGAAAAACATTAGTTGCCTATTTGAATGGTACAAAATTATTAGCTCAGAGACAGAGCCTAATTAAATATTGAAGGTGAAGGATTAAGAAAGAAATATTCAAACACCCAGGCAAAGAAAGCAAATCCCTTATAAAGGGAAGAAGAAAGATCAGAATAGCTCCATATATTTTATACACATACATACTCCGACATATGTATCCGTATATGTTAATTTACATACATATATGATACATGTGCACATACAAGTACGTATGTATATATGTATGCATTTGTATTCAATGCCAGTCAATAATGGCACAATATCTGCAAAGTCTTGAAAGAGGGAAAGTTTGGCCCTCAAATGTTACACCCAAGAACAAATTTAACTTTCAAACATAAAATATAAGTATAATTGTCTTTCAAAAGTAAAAATATCAGTCAGATGAACCAGCTACATAAATATCGCATCATTAAATCTTCTTTAAAAAAATCACTTGACATTGAAAACCAAGGAATAAATGAAAAAGTATTGATAGTTGTGATCAAGGGCCTGATGCCATTCTCAGGCCCAGAGATAGTGGACCAATGCCTAGAAGAATCCTGTTGGAAGGAAAATTACCTTTAAAAAACTTTTAAAAAGTATATCCAGCTAAATTGCCCTCTGAGCATAAGGACATGTGCAATTATGTAAGAGCTCGAGTAAACAGCCCCTAGGAGATGTCAGTAGCACCAAAACCAAACCTACATGGAGATAAAACCCAGCTAAGCACAAAATGAAACTGGTGATCGTAAGTGAGCTCGAACCCATTCATGTATAGAATTAAGATTAAAAAATTGTGAATAGTATGGCTATAATACAGAATCTAAATGTTACACATCCTGAAAATAGAAGCACAATTCTTTAACTAGTAAAAGTGAGAGAGGAAGGATGAGAATTTTTTTTTAAATGTTGTAGTATATTTTTTCCTTCTTTCAAAGCAGGGGGTCAATTGCTTTCATCTAAAATTGAAACATGTTATCAAAAGATGGCTTCAACTGCTTTATGTTTCCTTTTCTTTTATGTTTTTCTTTTCATCTTTTATGTTTTCTTTTCTCTGTATGTTTCTTTTCTCTCCTTAGAATATAAGAAGTAATGAAAAAGTGAAATATGTACATACATATAAAGTCCAGCAATTTCTCTAGTTTTTTTCTTATTCTGTTAAATTTAAAAAAAAATGAATTTTGTCATAATGTTGTAAAAGTAGTGTAAACTCATTTTATAAAATGATTTTCATTTGTACATTATTGTATTTGTGTGTTGACATAAAAATTAATATATTAATAATAATCATCATCCTCAAATTATAGCAATCCATAGAAGATGGGCTTCGGAGTAATTTTCTGACTTTTTCAGCTTTTTTGGTACTTTGAAATATTATTTAAATCATTAAAATGAGCTTGGGGTGCTTTTTTCAAAAAAGCAATGAAATAACTTTAAAAAAATAAAAATCAAGGCAAAAGTTTGGGGCTTTTGCATTATGCCTTAATTCTGTTGGTATTTAGAGCTTAAAAAACAAAACAAAACCGTGAATTTCAGTTATAACATATCTAAATATCCAAAGCTTCACCATCTTTTTATACAGACTCAAAGTAGCAATATTTTGTAGAGAAAACTTTCAGGCGGTGACCATTGTTTTCTCATGTCTGTGAAAGATAAGGACAGACTCTAGCTGTCAAAATAAACCACTCCAGTTAGTTTCTCATGTTTCCATTCTTCCATGTATTAAAATCCCCCCACCTCTTTGTTTTCTGGCATCTTGATATTAGCCGGTAATCTCCATCTTGAGTCAACCGTTATTCTGTCATTTAACCTCCCTGGGCTCTCCCATGATTTCTACACCTGGTGATTTCTTACCTTCCCCTCTTCTTAGCTAGGAGTCTGATAACAATTAACCTCAACAGCTAAGTCCTGCTTTTTGTTCCAAGTATTGCTTCTTCCTCAATGCTTTGGCCGTGACCATGAAGGTATAAAGCACACCACTGCCGCCTGCAAGGCAATCCCCCCTTTATGGTTCTGGGTAAGTTAACTCATTAGCAGCAAGTTCTGAGCCTCTGGAAAGAAGATATACACAAAGTGAGCACACATTTCCCAAATACAGGCTTTTAACTTGTCAGTCATTGAGAATGTATATATTCTAAGCAGAATTGTCTCATGCATTAAAAACCCACACACGTGCAATGGGGAGCCATTATGGTATTACAGAGAAACATTTATTTGACTTCTAATTCTCCAAGTAATCTTCATAGGACAATAATTTGATGCTTAAATACTTGAAATGATAAAAACAAACAAAGTGGGAGAGAGGTGTCACTTGGTAGAATACCAGATTCATCTGGAGTAGATTTGGGGCTCTGTCCCTTCCTAACCTGGAATCTTGGGCAAATCATTTTCATGCTTCTGAGCTTCAGTTTTCCCATTTGTAAAATGAAGACTCAGAGGCCTTTCTGTGGGAAACATTACTAGGTTTCCCAGTATCTGATTCTTCTTTCATTCCCAAACTCATGGAGCCTGTGCTCCTCTTTTACTTTCTTATACTGAGATGGGCGATGGTGACTGGTCTGGCTCGAGGGCATATGCCACGCCTGTGCCAAGGCAGAGGAAACCCCCTTCTAAGTGTCCCTCTTTCGTGTAAAGAATTGAAAGTCTTATTAATGGGGCAAGCCAGAAGATAGAAGAAGCCAGTATTTCAGATTTACAACATGGATTTTTGCCTAATCTGTAATGGGCTTTATGTGAGTGACACATACATTTCATTTTTAAGTCTCTGAGAGTTTGAGAATGTTTGTCACGCTGTAGAAGCCCAGCCCAGCCTGGCAAATATAAGGTGAGGAAACTGTGTCAGATGCTGGGAAGTAAGGGGGCGGGTGAGGAAAGCAATGTGAACTGATTATACATGTTAGGCAGTAGCAAAATACACAGTAAACCTATGGATACTGGGAAAGCAGGTCACTTGCCTAAAGGTCTTGTTGGTCCAGGGGAAGAGACAGGAAAACTGGCCTTAGTTGTTGGTGTTAGCAGTAAATAGTTACATTTGGCAAGTTATTACAAGAAAGATATGAGCTTAGGAAAGAATTGGCAAGTTTGCAAACGGTAATAAGAATAGAGAGATCCCATAAGTTTTGGGATTTTCAATATTGCCAAGTCATTTATATTTAGACACCAAACAGTAAGAGAAAACATTTTAAAAGATTTTGAAGGACAAAGGCAGATTAAAAAGAAAAAAAAATGTTTTTACATGATATCAGAATTTCTTGATTGACTAAAATAACTCAGGATAGAGATAAGATTAAGGGGTTGTAGCTTTCCCATGGAAGCCTGACTGCCTCAAGGAGATAGTCCCACATAACATGGAAGTGGGAGGTAACAGGATGTAGCCACCAAGGGATTTCATGATGGGACCAGTAATCCCTATGTCTAGGCAGTATAGGAGTATATTGTCAATACAGAATTTAAAAATAATCATAAAACCAACCAAAAATCAGCCAGCCTTTTTATCATCCCTATGTGTCCACAGTTTGATGGTACATCAATAATAGAATTCCCATCCCTCCTGAGACAGACCACTCATGTCTCCCTTTTTACATCATTAGTATGAAGTTGAGGGTAAGAGTAAGAAAGCAAATCATTATGTCAAGTTAGAGAGCCATGTCTGTAATCAAATAGAAAAGAGATACTAATCTTTTGAGTTGTGCTGGTTGAGAACCCGTGAATATTTGAGACTCAACCCTCAGACAGGAATTCACCAATCAGGAACTCCACTTACAAAGATTCTCAGTTCCCAAGGACATGTTTCCTAATAGCCACTTTGGAAGTAACCAAGGAAAGGAATTGTCAAGGAAGAAACTTCCAGAGGGCAAAACACCTGCTACATAAAGAGCAGTATGCTTACATTACCAAAAGGAAAAATATGAGGTCGTGGAATTTGCCTGTAGAGTTGAAAATGATAAGATTTTAGGTTTAGGGCTCCATAAACTGTTGGATACAGTGGCTAGGCTTATATCTAATATATAATATATATTAGATATTATATCATACATATTTAACACATAATAAATATGTAAATTGGCCACATTTGTTAATTGTACTAGAGATATTCTATGGCTTTACTCGTTTTTTATCCACTTGTTCTATCAGATATTAAAGTGTGTAAAATTCTATTATTACCATGGACTGGTGTGTTTCTCATAATTGTCAATTTTGCTTTATGTATTTTGAAGCTATGTTATTCTATATACAACATATATTAAATTATTATTTTTTAAAAGATTTTACTTATTTATTTGAGAGAGAAAGAGTATGAGCAGGGGGAGGGGCATAAGGAGAGGGAAAAGAAGAAGCAGGGAGCCTGACATGAGTCTCAATCTCAGGGCCCCAGTATCATGACCTGAGCTGAAGGCAGGCACTTAACCAACTGAGCCACCTAGGAGCCCCTGAATTATTATATTTTCTTGACTCTGTTTTCATTATAAAAACTTCCTCTTTGTTTCTAATAATACTGCCTGCCTTAGAATCTACTTGGTCTGGTAGTAGCATAACTGTATCTTTCAATTAATGTGCGTGTGGCATATCTTTTTCTATTCCTTTGCTTTCAACTTTTCTGTGTTCTTATATTTAAAATGTTTTTCTTAGAAGTTACATCGGTGTGGCCTTTGGTTTTTATGTCTTTTGATAGGAATATGTAGCCTATTTACATTTAATGTAATTACTGTTACATTTGGATTTATTGGCCTGCTTCTTTTCTTTTCTCTCTCTTTTTTTGGGGAATTGTTATTATTATTCCTTCCTTTCACCTCCCTTCACATATTAATTATACATTATTTTATTCCTCTTCTAGAAGTTGTCCAAAGCTTACCATATAAATCTTTGACTATTTGAGTCAAATAGAAATTATTCCTTGTATCACTTCTATTATGATTCTAGAACCTTAGAACACTTTAACTGGGAACCAACAAATAAACTGGTAGACTAAGTGGGACTGGCTAAGGAGATTTGTTAGACAGAAACTGACCATTCCAATCCAGCTAAAAAGGGATGACAAGAAACTGGTGTTTCCTTCTCCCAGAACAAGCTGATTGCATCCTCCTATAAAAAAAGCAAAAATGACTTGTGAAAAATAACCTGAGGGTTTTGAAGGGGCAGGGGGTGGGAGGTTGGGGGAGCCTGGTGGTGGGTATTATGGAGGGCACGCATTGCATGGAGCACTGGGTGTGGTGTAAAACTATGAATTCTGTTATGCTGAAAAGAAATAAAAAAATAAATTAAAAAAAAAAAAGACTTGTGAATGACCCCTCCCAGGCCACTGTTTTGCCTCAATCTCCACAGGAGCCTCCAAGCACCACTGTCTCTGTGGTGCACAACACTTAGCCCACCGAAGAACACAACAGATGGGAAAAGCTAATGGGACCTATTAGCAGGAGCTAAGAACTTTGCAGCATCAGCCCATTGTCTTCCTGCATTAGTGTCTGTGACTACTGCAGTATTAAGCTTTCTCTGTGAGGTTTATTGTTGCTTGAATGTATCAGGCACCAAAGAAGTTGCAAGCAGAAATAAAAAAAATTAAAGTAAAAGGTTTCTAAATTGTGTTTTCAAAATTGTATTCTCAGTGAGAAATTATCTTTGGGAAAAACTGCATCAAAATGGATCAAATTTTCAGCATTTCCTACTTTAGTGCTTCTCAAGTAAAAACTGTTTAAAATATTTTAAAGGTCACAACTCAATTTCAAATAGATACCAAGGATTTTTTTTTTAAATAGGGGGAATTCAATGCCTTACAATAGTTTATCCTAATATGATCAGGCATCTTAGCCATTTTCCTATTCAATCTACAATAACAATACTGACTAGAGAAAATATTTCCATCATCTGAACTACCTAACTTGTCACTAGCAAAAGCCTTTGAATAACTAAACAGCGTTTGTCAGTATGACCAGTAAAATCAATGTTTACTAAAAATGTTTACTAAATTCTGAGAGCAGAACCGCAGCTTTCTATTGTAGAGCAATATAATACCATGAAAGACCTTAATATTTATCTGTCTACAACTCTGCAAACTTTTGATGTGAAGAGCTAAATAATAACTATTTTGGCTTTGTAGTCTCTGTCACTATCACTAAACTCTGTTGTTCTGGCACAAGAGCAATGGCCGCCATGTAAATGAATGGGCATGGCTATAATCCAATAAAACTTTATTAACAAAACCTTTATTATGGGCAACATATGGGAAGTGTTTTCTTGTTTGCCAATCCCTGATCTAATTCAGACTCCTTACTGAACATACAACAAAGCTCAGCCACAAAGGCACCATGATTTTTTTCAGAACACTCAAATACCAAGCTGCCCTGTTACCCATTTATCATTAGAGAAACTTTCTCATCCTTAAAAAATACAAAATTTATTTCAAAAAACCTGTCCCCAATTTCTTCATTCAAAAATGAAAATAATGATAATAATAGAACATGCTTTGTCTTTCACACAATATTTGACCCAGGAGAAATTATCAATGAATGTGCACCAAGTCCTCTTGGTAGAGGACTGATACGGCATTTACGCAGGGACAAGCCAGCACAACTATGATTGTGCTACAGAACCAGAAACAGGAGTGTATACGCATCAGTGTGGCTGCTTGTGGAAACCTGGATCAGGGGTCCTTGGACCCACGGGGCCTTAGTGAAAAGAACAGAGAGACCCTGGAACAATACTTTTATGTTTTGTTGACAGCTACTAATTGCTTTACCTTTACATATTTTGGCCAGAAAATATGAAACTGAAGTTATATTAGAACAAAAAGAATAAAAACTCAAGGGACCGTTCAATAGACAAATCGAAAAATTCAAAGTTTCTTGGACAGGTGTGTCAACAAACTCAACAGTTCCCATATAGAAACCTCTTCATCCATGATGACAGAAGTTTCGGGATCCCTGCTGTGTGCCAAGCACCATTGTAAGAACTTCATGTGCCTGAGCTTGCTTAATGCTTACACCACATCAGGAGGCCTTCATTCAGGCCTTAAACCCTCTCCTAGGCACCAGGTTGCAGCAGGGAACAAAATGACAAGGTCCTCATTCTAGATCATTACATTCTTACACAATTCATATATAATTCTGGGTGAGGTCATTGTTATTAAGAAAAATAAAGTAAGGTAAGGAGACTGAGAGTGATAGGAGGATCTTTGGAAGCATGACCAGGAAGTTGTCTCCTTCAAGCAGAAGTCTGACTGAAGTGGGTGAGCAAGCTAGGGATAGTCCTGGAGAAGAGCTTTCCAGGCTGTGGGAAGAACATTTATGGAGACCCTTAGGTTAGGAGAAGTTTGACATGTGTGAGGAACCACAGAAAGGGCAGGGATGCTTAAGACGGGGGAGAGCAAATGAGGTTCAGAGGGTGCCCACACTGGGAGGCTGGAGTGTCCTCGGTCTGAGATGCACTTGGGAGTGTCCTCTCCAACTCCTGCAGCAGTTTTCCTTGCCAGAGTCTCTTCACATTGATTGTTGTCTCTGCTGGTGGCTCATCAGTTCAATAAAGTTTCCCCTCAAGGAATATAGCATGCCTCGGTTCTCACAGAACACCACTCTCCCTTATCCTCAGAACTTCCTTCTCTGGATATTGTTCCATAGGGATATTTCCCCTCTCTCAGGAAGGGGTTTCTCATGGTGTGCTGGGTTGCCATAGCAAGTTCCACAGAGGGGGGTTAGAGTAAGACATTTATTTCCTCCCAGAAAGGGAAATCCAAGACTTTTGTCCACAGGGTTGGTTTCTCCTGAGGCGCCTTTCCTCAGCTTGCAGGTGGCCATTTTCTCACCATGTCCTCAAATGGTCTTTACACTGTGTGGGCATACCCATCCTTGGCATCTCTCCGTGTGTCCAAATTTCTTCTTCTTTTTTTTTTAAGATTTTATTTATTTACTTGACAGAGATTACAAGTAAGCAAGAGAGGCAGGCAGGGAGAGAGAGGAGGAAGCAGGCTCTCTGCGGATCAGAGAGCCTGATGTGGGGCTCGATCCCAGGACCCTGGGATCATGACCTGAGCCGAAAGCAGAGGCTTTAACCCACTGAGCCACCCAGGCACCCCAAATTTCTTCTTATAACACCAGTCAAGTGGAGTTAGGCCCCACCCTAACAGCCACATTTTAACTTAATCACCTCTGTAAAGGCCTTATCTTCAAATAAAATCACATTCTGAGGCATGGCGAATTAGGAGTTCACCATATGAATTTTGAAGGGACTCAAGGGCTTAACTTTCTGGAGTAGAGCCTGTCTTCTGTTTTCTGATGATTAGATATATCGTCGTTGTGTGGAAGAGGACCAGACCCCCCGATTTCCCACACATCTGGCATAGAGTCCCATCTGCAGCGCATGAACCAAGAGACAGCCAGCTCCCTTCCAAGGAAACTCAATTGACCTACACTTTTCCCAAAGGAGAGGACAGAGGAGATCTGCTGATCAGAGCCATCTGCTGGACTCTGTACTTCAGGAGGGGCTCAGGGTCTCCGGGCTCTGTCCCCTGTACTGAGTGTATCCGCTGACTTCTATCAGGTCCTCAATGCATGTGTGTTAAATGAAAGGAAGTGCTCTACTCTATTCAGAGAGGAAACTGGGCAAGCTACTGCTCCTGATTTATTTCAGCCCCTAGAAGAACATGTATTTCGTCCCATGTATATCAACTTGCATCCATGGTTAAGGTTGGATCAGCGAACCTACTGTGACCTCTAATTGTTTATATTCTGAGACTCACTTGCCTCAATTAGAGGGTTTGTCAAATTGAAGAAGGAAGGTGGAGCAGATTCTGTTTTGGGGTGTAGTCTTTTTGAGTGTTAATTCCGAGATGTATGGTTTGAACAGAAACTGTGACATGCACTTTTGATTAAAAAAACAAAAAACAATCAGGGGCACCTGGGTGGCTCTGGGTTAAAGCCTCTGCCTTCGGCTCAGGTCATGATCCCAGGGTTCTGGAATCGAGGCCCGAGTCAGGCTCTCTGCTCGGCGGGGAGCCTGTTTCCTCCTCTCTCTCTCTCTCTCTCTCTCTCTCTGCCTGCCTCTCTGTCTACTTGTGATCTCTGTCAAATAAAAAATAATAATAATAATTAAAAAATCAGACCACTGTTGACACTCTGATGGCACTCCTACTCCTACTGGAAAGCCAGTTATCCGAACAGAAAAAAAACAAATGATCACAAAGGAAAAAATTGATATTTTGGAGAGAATTTTTTAGAGAGAGAATTTAGAGGAAATTTTTAATGAAGGCATGGCGTCCATTTTACAGAATTTAATTCAAACAGCAGGCAATACATCTCCCCACTGGAACATTAGTTCTGTGTCCCAGCTGCCTTATCATTACGTCTTTATTATGCCTCATCCTAAAGTTGCTTCCACCACATCAGAAATAATTTACCCCTAGCCAGGTTTTAAATCAAGGATATCCATCAATGCACGCTGGTTTCCAGCGACGATGTTATTTTAAATACAGGGGGCCGGAAATAAATGAGTTGAAAATGTTAAATGCAGTTCAAGTTCTTGTCACGCCACAAGGAAAACATATTCCAAACCAAATTAATTTAGGAAGTAAGACATTCCGAGGCCTCCTCCAATCCCCGGCAGCTTGACATACTGTGATTGTCTCGATGAATAATGCAGCAGGGCGACCACTTCTCCAGTACAGTCTCCAGTGAACGGGAGGAAGAGAAGATGATGTTGGAAGCCTGTAGCTCTCCAGACTTTACCGAAAGAGACACTGCTTGCGACAAGTTTCCAAAGGGACAGCCAGGGTCTGAGCCAAGCCAAGGGGCGGTGGGGTGGGGGGCGGGGGGGACCCTTGAGAGTCGTTCCGTGTGTAACAGTAGGTTCGACCCACTGATGCGGGCAGCCGGAGCCCAGCCCCTGACTGGAATTCTTCTGTACTCCAGCTCTCCTTTTGTTCCGATGGCACTTCTCCCAACAGTGCTTGACAATGAGTGATGCTCTAAAACCCTGCTCTTTCACACCCTGTGGGTGACCTATAACTTTTCATGGGTCACCTTTGACCTGCGAACTGACAGTTTGATTTATCGTCCGGTGTTATGATTTATGAGTATCTTCTCAGAATAATTAACAGACAACAGGTGGCGGCATAATAATTTTGATTACCCAGCGGTTCATGAAACCACCACAAAGGTGACTTCATTTTCTGAATAAGAGAGGGACAACAATTAGAAATTAAACAAAGAAATGCTTTTATGCCGCAGTTTTTCAGTCTTTTGTCCCCCACACAAGACTTATTTAGGGAGCCTGCATTCCTCTTAGACACCAGGAAAAAAATAAGGAACTTCTACTGCGTGAACATAAGAAGACACTTTTCATTGCCGAATGCGTAGAATTATTTTTCTTTCTTTCATGAAGTCTTGATTAATTGAGTTACGTCAAACCTGTCAGCCAGATCATCTTTTAACATCCCGTTTTTGACAATGGCCATAGCCCAGGGAAGAATCGGTGGTCAAAGAAAGTTTGGGAACGCGTTTAACTTTTTGTAAGGCAGCCTAACCTAATTCCACCGGCCATGCTTCTAAATACTTCCTCCCAAGTATGCAAGCCAAAGCCTGTCCTCCCCAGCACAAAGCTGATTTTTTCTTTCTTCTTCTTTTTTTAATTTCTTTTAAAACATATGAATAGGAATCTATTTTTTAAGTAGTATTTTATTATGGTCTACTTTAGCTTTAACATCCTTCCCCTTGTTTCAGATTTCTGTGTGTGTGTTATTTTTCTCCAGCAGACATCACATCACTTTTATGCAAGTCAAGGGTGGCATCGTCATTAGACATTTTATATTAGAAGCACCTCACTCTCCTAGGGATTGACATTTATTTCCAAATGAATCTGCAGTGCATTTAGGTAAGCGCCTACCTTTAAGAATGCCTAATACCATTTTTTCGTAATACCAAATAAAAATCAAGTCAGGTAAGATTTATCCCCCATAGCTCTCCGTTTAATCTCTGCCGAAAATGGACCTAAGTGTTACTAATGTAATTGAAGTACACAGACCTCTGAATATGTAACAGTGGCTGCCTCCCACCCACATGCTAGGTGGTTGAGGACCTCCCGTGCATATGAAATGTAGTTTTGTCCAGAGCCACAATAGTGATATTACGGGCTTATCATTTTAATTGACTTTTTGACATATAAAAATATTCCTACAATCCTGCTTTACATTATAGTTTAATAACAGCTTAACACACATCTATGAAATATTCATTCCCGTTACATTCAAATTTTAAAATATCTGATGGAGAGCCTGGTTAATAGATAAAGGAGAGTCCCTAGAATACTAAAGACACTTAGGTGTCTCAGGTAGTGTCCTCCCCTGAAAAGGAAAGCACGATTACCAGGATGATCGCAGATTTTTATTTTTATTTGTAATTCATAAAGATTCCCCTGAACCAAAATAAGGCCAAGCAAGGTAAGGGAGTTTGGCGCCACGGGTTTTGGGGTTTTTTGGCTTTTTGTTTTTCCTTCTACTGTAGAGACAAATCTCCATGTTTCTGTTCCATGAGCCTCACTGAACACAGCCCTGTTATGAAGAAAAATCTAGAAATACCAGATTGGTGTATCCTTGTGTAAAGGAATGGCCGTGATGAAGCCGGCGGGTTCAGCACCCACCTCAGCAAATGAAATGCCCCCCGACAGGCCCACTCTGCTTGATATGCGACTCAGACCCCCGCCCACCCCCTCCGCCGGCAAGAGCAAGTTGGGGAGAGAGTTTACTTTGAAACCATGATACATGTGCGAATCATGAGGTGATTTTGCTAGTCTGTTCCCCATCAATTTTTAAATTAATTATCTGGAAGCAAGCAGCGGTTAATTTTGGCCATAGACTTTTTGATCAGAAGCTTTGACCCCTCTTGCCTTTTGGCATCTCCTATACAACCCCGATGACATCTGGGGTCACCCTTGACACCTGATTCAACACGAAGTCACACCCCGGCCGGCCCGATCTTCCATATTCAGCAATCCTTTTGTTACAATGGGACATTGTCACCCACTTGCATCTTCTGAGGCGAAACATGGCCAACCCCTTAAGCCAGCCTGCCTCTGCATAAAACTTATTTCCCAGGGAAAAGAACTCCCCCCAACCCACAACACACACACACACACACACACACACACACACACACGTTGCCATTACTTCTGTTTTACAAACTCTACACCACAGCATCGTCCCATATGTTTGTGCAGCGTACAAGAAGGTTTCTTTAGAAAGCGCTGATGCTAATTATAAATTTAATTTGCATTTTAATTAGAATGGTAGCAAATTAAAAGCGTGGCAGCTGGAGAATTTTGAATGCTTTGCAGAGATTTGGTGTCAGTATCTCCCCGTTTTTGACTTTGCAGCCTTTCCCTTTTTCTCCCTCACTATCTTTCATTCACACAAGCATATTGGCAATGTCTCTCCCCTCATTCCTCACATTTGTGTATTTGCCTATGCCTCCACCCTTCCCCCCTTCCCGCTGCCCCCCACCGCCCCCGCCTCCGTGCGCCCCCTCCAGGGACCAAGTTGTGAATTATTTCTTCTCTGGGCTGATAAATGGTGCGCGCTTGTCCAGTGCCAGCAAACGGTGCACAGTCATGACAGAGTGGCTATTTACGGGGTTTTTTGAAGCCCCTCCTTGTATCGCTCCGTGTTGCTCCCTGCACCTGTCATACAGGTAAGAATCTAATATTCCCTCTCCTCGAAGAAAGGAGGCTGGTCAGGACTCTGATGGCCTCTGTTTACCACAAATTTAGGTCTGCATAATGGCATCTTTATATTACTCAAAATCTGGGCCTCTGGGTGGCTCAGTGGGTTAAGCCTCTGCCTTCGACCCAGGTCATGATCTCAGGGTCCTGGTTTCGAGCCCTGCATAGGGCTCTCTGCTCAGCGAGGAGCCTGCTCCCCCCTCCACCCCGCACCTGCCTCTCTGCCTACTTGTGATCTCTCTGTCTTGCAAATAAATAAATAAACAAATCTTTAAAAAAAATTACTCGAATTCTTGGCCACAGGTCCTTGGCACATTAATGAAATATTCAGTAGGACTTCCTCCTCGCTCTTTCACGTCTAAGAAAAGGCATTTTTCCGTCTGTACCTTTGGGCAAAAGCCCTGGGCTGTCAGCCCTTGAGCCTTCGGAGCAGCGGAGATGGCCGTCCTTGTGTTTCTCGGAGCTGTCTCTCACTTGGGATGTGAGCGTGTCTGTGTTCAGCACTCACGTGAGCACGTTTAGTCAGTTCTGTCGTTTTCCCTATGTTGTGTCTCCATGGTCATTTTCCTTCCTTCTGTTCACTTCCCCCACAGTGTCCTTGCTCAATAATTTTCATTAATTGATTGACAGCTCTGATAGACCCAACTAACCTCTATCTCACTCTCGTGTCTGTTTTTAAATAAGTACTTGTGCGTCCAATGACCTTGTCGCCTCATCAGCAATCAGAAAATGAGCATGCAGATATGGAAGGAGCTGATTAGCAAAATAAGCAATAGATCTCATTTCTGGCTGAAGTCCACTGTGAGCAGTGACGACGAAACTTTGCCATTTTACATTTCTGAGAGCATCTCAAAATAAAGAAGAAGCAATAAGCAGGCGATCCTGACTCTCCCGAGCCTCCATTCAAGTGTGTTAGAAACGAGCTCCTGCTTATGGTTGTGTCACCCTGAAGGAGGAGGAACAGGAAGGGGTGGGGTGTGTCCCTCAGCAACTCGGGAGGGGAAGATGCTTCCCCATCACCTGCATCACTGGCCTCATTTAACCTAGAAAGCCAAGAGTTAATTTTGGGGAAATTATTTGTCCTAAGAAGACATGGGCAGCTTGTTTCTACTGCATTCTGTGTGTGTGTGTGTGTGTGTGTGTGTGTGTGTGTGTTTACCTTTTTCCCCCTTGCTCATTCTTCATTTTGAGGTTTGCTGGATGTATCAGCTTTTAAGACCAGTGCTACTTTGTAACCGGCTCTACCCTCATCCATAAAAGGTACTTCAACATCATCTAAATCCAACATGTTCGTTGTTGGAGTTAGTTAGTAATAACTAAAATAAAGGAAGGAAAGCAATCCATGTCTCCTATTAGTAAGATACACATATTGGTCTGTTTTAAAGATGCTGATTTCTACCTAAACCAATAATCATAACCTATGAATGAGACTGAATTGAAAGTTATCAATAAGTTGATAAGAAATCACATTTTACACACTGTAAAAAAAAAGGCACATACAAATAATTAAATTCATACGTTAATTCCAAATAATGTTCAGTTGATGTCACAATTCACTTCAGTTAACTTAACAAACATTGATTTTACACCTTTCATTTGAAGGGCTTTGATGATGATTTAAAAGGGACTCATGTCAGGGATGTTGGTAAAGGTAGAATTTTCTAAAGGAGAAAATATTATATAAATATGATCGATACTTATGCCAAGTTTTGGAAGCTGGAGAGAGCTACATCACTGAATAAACTATTTTATTCATTATTATAAGCTTGATGAAGATAACTTCAGAGATCAGAAAGGGGTACCGCAAAACTAAGTACTTTAAATTTGGATCCCGAGAGAGTTAGAAAAGAAGAAAATAGAATTAACACTTTCTTTAAGCAGAAGTGGGAATTGATAAGGTGTGCCAGAAGTAACATTTTAATGATGGTGAAGGTGTCTGAGATTTTCACAGTTTGGTTTTCTGATAATTTAAACCTCATTGTTAAGAATGTATTATATATCTCTAAGTCAAACAGCTTTGATTCAAAGTAAACATGCTTCTTTAATTTGTAATTCACATGTGTCTGAGAATTCAATCTCCAACTTTAAAAAGCAGGAGTATCTGTTTGATACTGGCATTTAAAAAATGTTAATAAGCATATTGCCGTCAAAGAGTAATTGTCTAAAATAGTAGATAATGGTATGCAAAACGTTGGCCATGACTTATCCTAATTAAGTAACGTGATTACAAGGCAAAATGGTGAAGATAAAAGTTTGAATTTCCCTGCCACTGTAGCACCAGCCACTTGCCTTTATTGTAAGTCCAAATGGACCCACTGTGGCTTAAAACTGTCCATGTCAATTCCACGGCTCTCAAAGGAAACACACATTTTCGGTGGCATTTTGAAATGGACAATACACTTTTCCAAGATAAATCTTTTTCATTGCCACTTTGGAAAGGTTTAGTTTTTCTTCGTGTAATTTTTTGCAGCTGTACAAAACACTTTCATTAACCCAAGAATGGATTATTTGGAGTGCTAATTAATTGATTCTTCAAAATGCCAATTGACATACTCCCAGGGAAAACCTGATCTAAGCAACTATGTTAATCAAGCTATTGTACTTATGGTTCTGTCTGAATATCAGACCATCTGAAATGAGGGGAACTTTGCCATTACTCGCCTGGCCCTCTCGTGGGCAGCTAATTAATATGAGCTGAATATGACAGTTGTACTTCTCCGTTCACCGTACCGCCTGACAATGACTCTATAAAATTACATTTCAGCTAAAGAATGGAAACAGTGTTAAATACCATTATTTGCCTTCCTTTGATGTCTCAGAGTCATTATGAAAGCAATTACAGCAGTTTCTCTGTCTGTATGTCTACGGGGTATTTATTATCTGTATCTGTCTGAATCCTTTGCCAGGTGGAGAATATATGGCATATTAAAGACAAGGGAATTCAGCCACAATTATCAGGATGGGAACAGAGAAAGAAACAAAATCAGAGTTTTTCAGATGATCCTGCCAGAAAACAGTAATTTAATATTAAAGCCTGGTGGTCTGGGGAAAACTTGCAGGCTCTTTTTATTTATTTAAATTAAAAAAAAAATTCTCCAGGTTCACAAAGCTCGTGAATCTAGGGCAGAATTAATTAAAACCAATAGGGAAATGGAAAACAGAAAAACAAAAGGAAAGAAAAAAAAAAAAACTCAAGGCAGCAGCAGAAAACATATTTTGCTTCTTAATTATAAGTGGATATTCTCCCTATTAACCAGCCCTTTCTTAATCAACTGGTACAATCCACAAAATAGATCCCCCCTCGTCCCCCGATAAAATTACCTATGGTGTTTTTCACACATAGGAGTGACCGACATGAAGCAAGCCTCAGTTTTCCAAGACTTTCCCCATGCTGTTGGAATCTGATATGATTCAGACACATCCATGTGTTCTGGGAGTCCTAGCTCCTCCCTACTAAACCTGCTCCTCCTTCCTCTGGATTCAAAGGACAATTCAAATTGGCAAGCAAGGTATGGAGGCTGACTGCCCCATGGAGGAGTTGTTTCTCCAGGGTAATGGCTGTGGACTGGCCTCTATATGATTCAATTCAAAGAATATTGGTTGTGTGCTCCCTATGTGATCAGAGTTCGGGGGATGGTGGGGAGAAGCGAGAAGAAAAAGACATATGGGATGAGGTCTCTGCCTTGGAGAGATGGTGGGAGGGAGAGAGAGCTCACCCCTGGTCTTGAGCCCGGCAATGGGCATCATGATGTTTCATCTGTGTAACAACCATACAAGATAGAATCTGTCATCTCCATTTGCACAAACCACAGTGTGGGGAGGTGAAACAATTTGTCCAAAGTCACAGTTCTGGCTCAGAGTTGGGCTTTAAACTCTGCTTCTGTCTGGTTCCAAGGTCTGTCTCTCTCCATGAGCTCACACTCTCCCAGATGCCCAAAAGAACCTTGGGGGGCTGCAGTGGGTGCAGAAGGTACCATGTGCTGCCAGCTAAGAGGAGTGAAAGGATGGTTTAGAAGGAGAAGCTGGAGAGAAGATTCTGGAAGGACTTTTGACTTGCACCAGGTCTTGCAGATGCAAAAGCTCTTTAGTGAGAAAAGGGTGGCGTCCCACATTTCCTCTCTTCCAGGATTTTCAGTTAAGACACAGAAAATGTCTCTCGTATGACAAAGATAGAAGACAGATTTTGTGACTTGGAAAATACCACACAGAGATACGTTCGTAAATACTACTGATTTGTGCAAGAATGATGTAAGACAAGTGGGGATGGAATGAGGTAAGATGTATTGAGAGGACATTGAAGAGACTGGCTGCTTGGAAGGAAGGGTTGGTATGCTTGATGTTTGGTGCCCATAAAGTTTTGGCCAGGCATGTCCTGGAAAGAGGAGGATACCTTTGGGTGGAGATGAGTCTGTGCAGGGTTCCTAGGCAAAGAGAGCCAAAATCATTCCATGTGCTACAACAAAAAGTTTCCTCACTCAGTTACAATGGGCGAGTCTCTTTTTCTCCTTCTTCTCCCTCTGCTGTTTCTTTTCTGGAGATACATTGGAGAAGCTAAACCACCATTCAGAGCAGGCAGGATGCTCTAACCGTGCTGCTTCCAAGAGCACAATTCCAAGAGCATACATTCTGACTGCTATGTCTACTTGCAAATATACCATTGTTTTGACTATTGCAAAAACAAAGTCAGTCCCTGAGACCTTTTAACAAAGGGGCTTCACTGGACAGGGGGCTGAATATGAAGTTGAGATAATATCACCAGGAATCAGAGAAAATACAGATATTTATTGACAGAGAAGACTCTTGGAAACATTTCATTTTTGTGCCATGTAATTTCATCTCAAAAAAGATCATGGTGTTGGCCATCCCAGTACATACAAAGACTCTGGATATGAATTGAACCGGGTTTATCTTTTGTCTCCAGAACAACACCGAAAAAGTTTATATATTATTCAAGTATGTGAGTCATGGACTATTTTGTGTATCTGTATTAATATATAAACAATCAGAGTAGAAAATCATTTGCACAGAGGGAAAATGGCAAAGAGCAGAAGGGTGAGAACAAGCTAGGGTCAAAGTCAAATCTTTCAATCTCTTCACATCTCCATTTTCCTCCCTTAAATAGAAACATCATTTGCCTTCCATGGGTATTAGGCTGCTCTAAGTAAAAGAAAACAGATACCTGACCTAGCACTCTATCTGGCACATAGCAGGTCTTTAATGCATGTTATCAGTCTTTCTCTTTCACTTTGTAATTGACACCAAATTTTATTTTGGGTAGATGATATTGGTATAAAAGCTGCTAGTGACAATAAAAGATGGGAACTTCTTCAACAATTTCAGCTTTTAAAGATGCCTTTTATGTTTCTTTCATCAAAAACTCAATCCCTCCTATATTCAATGACAACATTTACTTTTATAAGGTTTATAGTCATCATTAAATCATTAGGAGAGGGGCGCCTGGGTGGCTCAGTGGGTTAAGCCTCTGCCTTCGGCTCAGGTCATGATCCCAGGGTCCTGGAATCGAGACTTGCATCCGTCTCTCTGCTTGGCAAAGAGCCTGCTTCCCCTTCTCTCTCTGCCTGTCTCTCTGCCTCCTTGTGATCTCTGTCTGTCAAATAAATAAATAAAAATAATTAAAGAAATAAATCATTAGGAGAAAAATCCTTCAACACAAACCAGTCAGGGTGGGCTAGGTTATGCTGCAGTAACAAACCATTCTTTTTTTTACAAGATATTATTTATTTGTTTATTTAAGAAAGAGAGCATGAGCACACAAGCTGTGGGAGGGTCTGAAGGAGAGGGAGAAACAGGCTCCCTGCTGAGCTAGAAGCCTCACACAGGGCCCTGTCCCAGGACTCTGGGATCATTACCCAAGCTGAAAGCAGATGCTAAACTGACTGAGCCACCCAGGCACCCCAGTAATAAGCCATTATTAAAAACAATTACCCAGGGGCACCTGGGTGTCTCAGTGGCTTAAAGCCTCTGCCTTCGGCTCAGGTCATGATCTCAGGGTCCTGGGATCGAGCCCCGCATCGGGCTCTCTGCTCCGCGGGGAGCCTGCTTCCCTTCCTCTCTCTCTCTGCCCACCTCTCTGCCTACTTGTGATCTCTGTCTGTCAAATAAATGAATAAATAAATCTTAAAAAAAAAAAAAACAATTACCCAAAAATCTCAGTGTCTCAAAGCAATACCAGTTGTTTTCTACTTTCTGTCTGCAGGTTCTGGTCCATGCTGTCTCCCATTGAGGATTTGAAGAGCTCCTTGTCCCTGTGGGAGAAGGGAAGAAAGCTGGAAGGTCACATCCAGATGACTAGATGTTCCAGCCTGGGAGTGACTCATGTCACCTTTTCCCATAACCAGTGGGTCAGTGGTCACACAGTGCCATCCTACCCCAAGACTCCAAGTTCAGTCCTACCATATTCCCAGAAGGAGAAGACCTGGACAAATGTGAATTACATTATTGGTTATTATAGTGGTCTTAGAGGACTTGTTTCCGATACGTTCTAATAAATGTCTTCTGTTGTACTTAAAATTGAACAGGACAGACTGAAAAATCAAACCGCTCCCCCTCTAGGACTCCAAACATGTCTTATAATACTTTCCTTTAATTCACTCAATCCCAGGTAGTCCTGATTATCCGGCTGAGTTTTCCTTTGAGACCAGGTTTGCCCCCCACCCCTTTGGCACTGACTGCAAGCTTAGGTAAAAGTCCCTCTTCTGGCCACAACTAGCACTCCCTTTTGCTCCCCGGATCAATAATTCTAGCTACAAAAAGCATCAAACATCTCAAAGACATCCCAAAGGCACAGGTCACCAAAGGGAATAAAAAGCAAACGCAGCTCAGATTAATGTTCTCCTTAGGCTGCCCAGACACCCTTGTAGGGCCTGAGGCCTACAAGAGGCCAGTGGTGATTGGGATGCTTAAAATTATAGAGCTTGAACATTCCTTTATGAAATAGCTTTTTGAGCCTCTAGAGAAAGGAATTCTAGTTCAAAGAGTGACACTCTTCTGTTTCACAACCTGCTTTTTCCTACCAAGTGAGAAAGGACAAAGGAAAAAAAAAAAAGAAAAAGAAAAACAAAGGAGAACGCTACCAGGGATCCTGAAAAATATGTAATAATAACAATGATGTCTTGTTAAGATTGAAAATAATGCAAATACTTGGTGTTGACAAAGGTGTGGAGGGGACCGGCACTGTTGTCCCTTGCTGGTGTTAGCGTAAATTGGAAAATCTTTCTTGAGGGCAATTTTGAAATATGTAGTAAAATCATAAAAAAAAAAAAAAGGAAATAAAAGAGAAGAAGAAAGAAAGAAAAAGAAAAGTAAAAAGAAAAGAAAAGAAATTATGTCCTTTCAGCAATTTCACTTTTAAGACTCGATCTTAAGGAAATAATCAGAGATGTGTCTAAAGGTATCTTCACATAGATTATCACTGTATCGTTACTTAGAGCAGTGAAATTAACAGGGTATATAAGAGGGATTCAGTTAAGTAAATTTGATACGTGAACTATAACCATTGAAAGCTGAATCTATTTCTATATGAGCAGAGAGAACAAACAGACTAGAGGGAAACCAAAAAATGCTAAAGATAACATGACATAGGACTAGATACAACATTAAGATATGACTGATTCACACTTTTTGCTAATTTTTCCTAGTTTCTCTTCTTTTTTGCACATGCACATTATTTGGAAAAAAAGATACGAGCAAAACAAACAAAAGTAAACCTTCATTGTGACCCCTTAGAGTCACTGAAGTAGGTCCTGGGTACACATCCTTTCTCATCTGCTGTGTCCAAAAACATACATGTGGTGGATAAGGAGGTACAAATACTCTCATTTTCCCAGAGATAAAGATTAGATCCAGAGATTTTATACAATATCTTGAAGTAGTTCTGTAACCACAGCTGGTCTGTAAAAAAAACCTGCAATTAGAATCAGTGTCTAATGACATAATCTAGGTAAACAGATAGTCTCTATTAATGATAATGTACATCTACAAGTGAGCTGAAGCAGTAAGATACTTCAATTTCTTTTGTATATAATATATATATATATTATATATAACCTGTATATAATATATATATAATATATATATAACCTATATATAATAGGTTATATATACTTTAATTTAAAAACATCAAATTTTAGTTAGCATAAGTCATACGAAAATGTAAAGTATGACTTTTTTTCTTTAAGGGTTAAGATGTTGCTAGACCCAGGAGATAGGAACAAATTGTTAATATATCACTTTTTTAGAAGAAACACATTCTGACATTTGTTAATTAAACTTTTCTTAAGGTTTAATGCATTGTCAAGATAGGACATATTTTCAGGAAAGCCTTGTGATCTTACCAAGCTTTAAAATAATCCAAAAGCTAGTTTTGACATTCTACCTCATGTAGATAAAAGAGTATTTTAAGCTCATGCAAATCTAAAGAAACAGGGAAATTTGATTCATCCTATTAATTAGAAGGTAACAACGTAATGAGAGAGAAATCTTGCTTATTTTCTTCTAAAAAGATGATTAGTGCAGGTTTAAAAGCCTTTTTGGTTTTGTTAATACTGTTTAATTATATGAGATTAATTTTATACACACCATATATTTTATTTGGTGGAGATGGGGTCAAAAAAATTGCAATCTTTCACGAAGATCACCTTTTGCACTTTTCCAATATTGAATAAACATGGCAATTATAAATTATAAATGCTGGCAATATTCAAGAGGTTCCTTGTGTCTTTTAATTTTATCTTAAGAATTTCTCCCTGGAGACCACTCATTTTTTTGGGGTCATCCCTCTGTTTGATGAAATGAACTGAGACCAAAGTAAAGATAAAACCCATGTACTGGACATTATCGGATTACAGTAAAGGTGTTATCAGAACAAAAGCTTCCTACAGTTTGTGTAGATGTAATTAATGTGAGTGGCTTGGTGGAGAAGTGGATAAAACACTATTTGCTCAGGCTTACAAAGAATCTGGGAAGGCCCCAGCCAGTGGTCATTTTCCAAAAGGCAGCATGGCAGGGTGGACAGTGAGTTGTGGCAAGCAGCATGTCTTCTAGCCCCGCAGTCGTCAGCCAGTGTCTCAAACTCCCTGTCCCTTGTTCATCGTCTATACAACAGGCCATAGCACAGGTGCACCAGATCATGGCAATGAGCGATGGTGCTAATGCATGTAACAGGGCTGACACATTAAAGGCCTTTCGTAAATGTTACTTTCCTTCCCTCTTCTTGCCCCCTTAGCAAAATATTAGGCCATCAGGATTCTGGTATCAAACATAGTGGATATAGTCACCTGAAGATGAAGCGCTTCTTAAAACTGGCTAAATTGGAACGAAATATTGGTCTGAATTGATGATTATAAATGGATGGAGCAAATGCTACAAAATATCTAGACATTTTGTGTAATGATGGCTTTTTTACAGAGGAGAATGGAAATGGGGGGGAAGGGGAGGGACAAACTCACAATGAAGATCTATGTAAACCATTAATTAGAGGTCTGATTTGGGGGTCGGTCCCTTCAAAAAGTTACAGAAATAAAACAGGACTTGTTATTTCTCTGGATTCGAATCGGATTCTACAACAGAAAATGTGAAAAAGGGAGTCCCCACCTCCACATCCTAAATCAACTGAAAACACCCAGTTGGAATCTTTGTTTTGTGATCAGGTAAATGCTGCACAATGCCGTCCACGTTACTGGAGGAAGTGACTTCTAATTCTGGAGTCTCTTGTGGGACATTGTCTTGCTGGCAGATTCAAGATGTCTACTCATTCAGCCACCCAAGTGGCTGGAGATCTTCAGCCCTGGAAATGAAATGACAGAGGAAATTTGAACCTCACCATCAACTCCCTACATAAAATGTAGAATAGTATGGGCAACTGGGTAGCTCAGTCAGTTAAGCATCTGCTTAACTATCAGCTCAGGTCATGATAGAGGGGTCCTGGGATTGAGTCCCACATCAGGCTCCCTGCTCAGTGGGGAGTCTACTTCTCCCTCTGTTCTTCCCCCTGCTCTTGCTCTTTCTTTCCCTCAAATAAACAAAATCTTAAAAAAAAATTAGCATAGTAGTTGCTCACACTTCCTTAACAGTGTCTAAAACACGCCTGTGTAGCAGTTATTAAGTATCACAAATTCCCATTTTAAGAAATGTGGGACCAAGGCTCAAGGATCTAAGGCCATTGTTTAAGAACTACTTACTGATCAGTGGAAACTCAAGATGTAGGCAATTTATGATCCTGGATTGGAATCTGGATCAAACCACAAAGCAAACATGCTGAGAAGAAATTGAGAACATAGAGAGTTTTGCTGCTGATGGATTGTGAATTCCAGAGGGAAGAGGGCAGGGTGCAAGCAGACAGTTGGGAATGGCTGGAGAATGGGCAGAGGATGTGATCTGTGGGGATTCTTGATTATCAGATCATGAACAATGATTTCTGGGGTGGGAGGGCAGCACTGAGGATAAAGGGCGGAGTGAGAGAATCCCACATGGACTCAAGGCAGGCAGGGTGGGTAGGCGGCAAACACAAAATAATGACATTATTGGGACATTTGGGGGCATGAGAACATGAACTACTAGTATACTTTATGTAGAAAGAGAGCACATACAAATTAAGTAAAATGCTAATAATCCAGAAATTCAGTGAAGCCTGTATTCATTGTTTTATTCTTGTAACCTTTATGTTCGCTTGAAATGTTTTTAACTTAAAATTCAGAAGGAAAGAGAGAACCTTGTGGAACCAAGCAAGAGGTCCACTTGGCATAAAGCAGAGCCCATATTCAATACCAGAACTGACCACCAGTAAATCTTCCTAAGCTCCTTTACCTCCCAAAGCTGCCCCTTTCTCTCATAGGATGTAATAAAAAAACAAAAACAAACAAACAAACAAAAACATGGTTTTGCCTGCAGGCTGAATTCCAGCCCTCCCTCTGACCATCCCCTCCAGAAGAGACATCTGAGGGCTTGGTCCTTGGTCTGAGCCTCCAACAGTTCTCAACATTCTTGAACCTTACCCCTTTGACATCTGGTGAAAACCATGCCCCTTTCTCTGAATGATCTTCCAAGTACCAACAAAATAATAATAATAAATGGGATTATAGGGGAAACTGAGTATATTCAAATATAGTTTTATAAATATAATTCTAAAGTGTAGTAGAGCAAGTATGTGTTTCTTTATTGACACATCAAATAACAAGAGTTAGCCAAGGATTTAATAACTACTGGTGACTTAATAATAACTGATTTGAAATAGGGATGAGTGTAAACTCTATGTGGAGAGAACTACAAGTATAAAGAGATATAAAAATGTCAGTAGTTCTTATTGATGACAAAGTACAACTAATGCTAGTACTATCATTGTTTATCACAATCATTCTGAATTGAAAGAAATGCTGTATTTCCATTATTCATTAGTGCCTGTCTAAAAGGACAGACCAACCTCAGGCTAAGAATCCTTGTAAGGAGATACACATATGCCCAGCTCTGTATTGGATTTAGTAGGACCTACCATTATTTTCTGTGACTCTGAGAGTTTCAGTAACTGTAAACCGATAATTAAGTGGTTGTTATGGTCCTCTGGTGCCTTGCATACACTTCAGAAAATCCTAAAATGATGTCATGGTGCATTTTCATGACCTTCTCCAAAAGCTTTAAGAGTGGGGCTGTGTAACTATCCAACTTTGGAGCACCTATTATCTGGCACTTAATACACATCATTTATAAGTTTTTGAAGATAAATGCTGTATTTTTAGATCTTGTCTGTACTTCACATTCAAATTAAGAGCCCAATAGTACCTGTTCTCCAAAACCTGTTTCAACTAAACCAACTAAGCAAGTCAGGCTTAACATCGAAAACACTTTGATGATTTTTTCCAAAATATTATAAATTAATTTTTTAAAAAGTCTTTTTAGTAAGATTTCTCATTTATACAAAGAATAAGTAAAATATGGAATACTCACCTAGTTTATTCAGTGGACCGTGAGAGGTTCAGGAATTCAGTTCTATCATGTGTTGACCAAGCTAAGCCTTGAGATTGAAGGCTATCCAAACCCTGTCCACTTGCTGCAGATTCCACCTCATTTGGGTGATTTCCAATAAGAACATTTGGAATGACATAATTAGAAAATAAATAACTAAATAAAATGTGTGTAAGACAAAGTAATCCAGGTAAGGAAACAAGGAGGGAAAAAAATTATAAGACATAGTTATTGCAGGAAAACCTCCAGGAGATCATGTGAAAAGGAATCATCATTAATTTTAGAAGAAAAATTAAAACTTCCAGTTTACACAGGAAGTCAGGTTTTTCTAAGAAGTGAATGGCAAAACAGTTGTCCCATGGAACCTTAGAAAGGATCACTGAATGGTGACAAGGACAATGTTTTCAGGAACATTCTCATAGGAGAAAATGGAAATGGGGTAAATACAGCTGATCTTGTCATATCCCGATGACTTGGCTGAGGTCAGAGTGTGAGTTCTTATGGACTCTTTTTGACCACATGTGAATTTTGAATCAATCCCTTTGGGCACTAGGGCTGGTTGGCCCTTAGTTTTTAATGATCCCATCTAATGGCACACATGCCTTTGTGTGACCTTGGCCCCTTGTGTGTGGACAGGATCTGCGACTTGTTTCTAACCAATAGAATACAGTGCACATGTTGAAATGTTAACTTCATTATAATGCTACATAGGACTGTAACTTCCATCCTGCTTGCAGACTATGGACTCTCTCCCTTGCTGGTTTTTATGGAGTAAGTCTTCTTATGGAGAGATCCATTGGGTGAGAAACTGAGGGCAGCCAACAGCACTGAGCAAGGAACTGAATCCTTCCCATGTCACAGGAGCTTGGAGGTGGACCTTTTTATAGGAGAACCTCCAAAGGTATCCCAGATCCAGCCAATACCTTTCCTGGTAGCCATGCCCATGGCCAACACCATTACTATAACCATATGAGACCTTGAGCCATGCTTGCATTTCAGACCACAGAGACTGTGAGATAATAGATAAACATTGTCTTCATCTGGTAAGATTATAGCAACTTCTTATGGGACAATAGATAGGGAGTCTACGATACACAATAAATGGAACACAACTTCAAGATCTGTAAAGCAGAGTGTGTGATTATGCTAGGCTGAATGCGCCCCTCTGGCCGTGCTTCAGAATATCAGGTAGCGTTGGGTTTTGGGTTGTGGTCACCTTTCCAGCTGTGGATTTTGACACCTTAGGCTCTCCTTAGTACAGATGTCACATCACAGGTCCCCGGTTTATATATGAATAACTTCTCCAACAACTCGGAATTAGAGATGAAATGTGTGTGTGTTCAGGTAATGAGAAAGTCATAAAAACAGAAAAATGAAAGGGATATGTGTGTATTGTTGGGCTTATGACAGGTGGCATGGGAAAATTCCACTAGCTTCTTTGAGCCTTTCTATCAGTTTGTCACACAATCCAAGAAGAACCAGTATGTTTTATTTTATTTTTATTTTTTCTTAAGATTTTATTTATCTGACAGAGAGAGACACAGCAAGAGAGGGAATACAAGCAGGGGGAGTGGGAGAGGGAGAAGCAGGCTTCCCGCTGAGCAGGGAGCCCAATGCAGGGATCAATCCCAGGACTCTGGGATCATGGCTTGAGCCAAAGACTTAATGACTGAGCCACCCAGGTGCCCCAGAACCAGTGTGTTTTAAAAGAAATATGCATCCATACTCACAGGGGATCTGGGGTTCCAGGTGAGGACATTTAGTATAAAGAATGATGTGTTTTAGAATAAAACAGCTTTAGAGACTGGAAGTGGGAGAAATAAATTCTTCATTTGGTTATTCATTCAACAAATAACTTCTGGGTTGCCTTCCAAAAACCAGGCCCTTCTAGATTGTGGAGGTAAAGGATGGAGGAACCTAGCCTTACCACCAAAGTCACAATCTAGTATGGATAAGAGTTCTGATGCTATCTTATAGGAATAGATCCTAGCATACGCTTTACAAGCATTGGCTTATTTGATTCATAAAACAAAAGTCTGATTGAAGTTTGGGAGTCATAGGGCAAGCAAAGTGCAAACTGGGATTTGATCCTGAGTCTTCTGAATTTAGAAATTGCTTTTGGCCCTGTTACTGTCTTCTGCCTTAATAAGAGTCTCTAACTTTACTCAAGTTATCATGTTACTATAAAACATTCAGAAAATACAAGCAGATCAGTGAACAAAAGCATTCACATGATCTCACTGCATTTCTGTACAGCTGTCTTTCTGGAAGGTTATATTTTTGTGGACAGACAGACAGGTAATTATCTAGGTAAGCCTCGTTGGACAAGCAAGTTGTGTTTGATTTTCCAGGCCCTTTGAGGTTTCTTGCTTTGAGGGATTTTTGCAGGCAGCTACTTAAAATCAGCAGCTCTTCTTACTCTCTTAAAAGCCTAACCTCATAGAAAAGATGATGTTTCCTTATCCCATAGGAAGGAAGAAATGGGTTATCTTAACTGATCAAAAGAAGAAAGAAGCACTTTCTGGACAGTTAAGAGATTAAAAATAAAGTGATGGCCCTTACTTAGAGGGGTGAGACATGGTGCTGGTGATGGGGAGCCCTCAGAGAAGGGAAGCTGTGGGTTTCACCAGTGAGCCTGGAGCCCAGGCACAGGGCCAGCCCCAAACATGACACAAAAACCAACACACCCTCTGCATCTAAGGGACTATGGGGTCATATGCCTAGGGATACAGCACGGAAGAAAGAGTGTTTGCCTCAGCTAATGACCTGTCACAAATGGTCTGAGGGGTCCTCCCAATAATTTGGGACTCTTTCAGACCCAGGGATTCCTGCACAACTCTGAAAAGGAGAAAACTCCAGTTATGGGTGAGAGAAAACATTCTAAAAATATATATTCTGCATTCTAACACCAGGGGTGTCAGGAGATGGATGGAAAGAAAACGCGATACTTCTGACACCCCTGACTTTACAGGCTAGCCACAAAACCCATGCTTCCTTTGCCAGTTCTGCCAGCATTAATCTAAAGAGTATGGTCTAGTGGACACTCCTAAAGGCTACTAAGACCGCCAAGGCAGGCTCTCTTCACTTGTAGTCTGTTGAAAAAAATTATAATAAGCCTTTTAAGAATTATATATATCAAGTGTCCAGTAAATCCAGACAATGTCTTTCTTGATTTTACAAGTAAGAGTCGATCAGTAAGACTTCTCCAGAGAAATAGAACCGGTAAGATAGACATATAGATGATAGGTAGATAAATTGATAGATATAGAGACGAAGAATTATTTCAGGGAATTGGCTGACATGATTATGGAATCTGGCTGGGCAAATCCTAAATTTAGGGCAAGCCATTAAGCTGGAAACTCTGAGGCAGAAGTAGATGCTACAGATTTGAAGCGGAATTTTGTCTTCCTCTTGAAGATCTCAGTTTTACTCATAAGGCCATTCAGTTGAGTAAGGTCACCCAGATGATCAAAGGTAATCTTTACTTAAAATCAACCAATGATAGCTATTAACATTTCTAAAATGCCATCACAGAAATACATAGATTAGTGTTTAGGTGAAAAACTGGGTACTGTAGCTTACCAAGCTGATACATAAGACTAACCAAGTTGATACATAAGACTAACCAAGTTGATAGATAAAACTAACCAAGTTGATACATAAGACTAACCGTTCTACACAGGAACTGGGAGACTAGGAGATCTGGCAGCTAACCTGGAGCTCACCAGGTGGAGGAGAGAGGGAGGGCAGGGTGCACATAGAAGCAGGAAAGCACAAGGTAAGCTTTGTGGAATGCTGAGCTGTCCTATGCAGCTGAAACCAAAGAGGAGGGGAGATGAGCTGAGAGCAAATTGGGACTTGCAGGCCAATGAGCTGGGCAATGGAAAGTCCCATGGAGTTTTTCCTTACAACTTGATCAAATTCAAGATCTAGAAAGATCAGTCTGGGGTCAGTGTGGGCAATGGTGGGGGAGTAGGTTTGGAAGGTTTAGAGGAGATATGATGGTCTGAATTCCAGCACCAGCAGTGAGGACAGAGGAGGAAGACAGGAGTGGGAAGGTACAAAAGAGCGGACTCCATAGGCCTTGTGGACCCACCATTCATCCACCCACGGTGTTATTTCCTTCTCTGCTTAGACATGCTTTTTACCTCTTTGCCAGCCCTACTGTGTTGAGCCATACCAAGACAGGGCAGTCCTGGCCATCTCTAGTAGTGGAGACAAACATATGTAACAATATCATGGCTACACTGGTCTAGAGAGCCCGGAACCCAACATACAGATGTATACCAGCAAAAACCACACACATGCACACGCACACACACCATCGTTCACTGAAGACACTGTTTCCCCCACATTTTAGTCTTAGCCAGGTACCTGTACACTCGGGAGGTCCAGAAACAGTTTCAGAGTCTAGCTTTTAAAGCCATAACTAGAAACCCAGCCTTTCTGGTTTTGCATAGTAGAGCTTGAGGGTGTATGGCGAGTGGGTCGATAAATACCTTACATCCCCAGTTCCATTTCCACTACAATGCCTTGAGCCTTACCTCAGCAAAGCAAGAAATTCCTGTTGGATCAGAGTCTGATGGGATTTACCTTTCTCCAGAGTTTTCACCGCAGCTGCTACTCACAGTAAAGGCGATGGTCCCTGAATCTGAGACCCGTGAAGTTCCCCCAAGATCTGCCATGTGTGGAACTGAGTCCCACCACCACCCCACACCAATAGGAAAATTGGGTGCCTAAGTCCTGACCTGAATGCATTCCCACCTGTCCCACTGTCTCCTCAATCCCTTCATCTTTCTTCCTGAGCACACCAGATGATGCCAAGATTTCTTCTACCTCCCTTATCTCAGCCTTCAGAGAGGAAATTCGACATTTGTACACACCAGTTTGAAATACTTTTATTCAACATGGCATGGGCTGAGCACACATGCCAAGTTCTGAGCGAAACACCAGGGATCCAGAAATGCATGAGAAACAGTGTCTTGCCCTCCAAGAGCACAAGAGGAAGAGCCATCATTGACAGTGAAGAGAATGTAGCCTTAGCCTGGAATTGGAAAGCAAGTAAATGTGAAATGGGGTTGGCCATCAGCACATATCACGGAGAAAATGTGTCAGGGCTAGCATTGCACACCAACAGCCTGGGGACTAAGGGGCTCCCTTGAGACTAGCTCAAAAGTTGGGGAGGAGCCTGGACTGAAACCTCCCCCAGGGGGCCAAGTGATGGTGTCCCATCTGGAGACTCCTGCTCATTCCCAATCGAAGGCAAGGGGGAAAGGAAATGGGACTGGTGTGCTACACTATTCGCCTCCTTCGTGATGATCAATGGAGGGACTTTGGTGTGGGAGTACTATCAGGTCGGGAATTCCTGACCCTCAGGGACAGTAGTATGGGGGGAGCAAGGTGCTTCCCCTCAGTGTCACCTGAATCAGTGGGCTATGCACTTGTGTGGAGTCAGATGGCTCCCTCCCCTTCGAGTCTTTTGGCTCCTTTGTTGACCTGAGGTTCAATCTATGTCTGTGAACAAAAGAAAAAGAGGAGGCTAGGAAGCAGAGAAGTCCACAAAGACATCCAGATGTCAGAGGGGAAGAAAGTGAGTTAGTGGAACAATGATTCCTGAACTTTCTCACTTTGTGGCACACATGGAAAAGAGTAAGTGAAGAGCACATTGGGGTACAGGGATGTTTGGCCAAGGCCCACCCAGCTGCTCTGGGGACCATGTGCACCAAGATCCTCACACCCATGACCCATACAGACAGAAAAGCTGAGGAGAGATGGCATCCACCAAAAGAGACAAAAGAACGAGAGAAATATTCAAAGGTGGAAATAGAAACCGAAGTCAAGGAGGAAGGAGATCACCTAGGACAAGGGGTGCCCAAGGCAAGATTCCAGAAGACAGAGGCTGAAGAGAGGGAGCAGATCAGGCAGGGAGAGGCTGTCTCCCTCAGAAAGTCACCTCTGATTTTTAATTCCTAAGAGCAGCAGAAAAAGAGAGAAACAAGTGAGGCTGTTCCTCTGGCCCCTCTCTGTCCTGACCCCACTCTGTTCCCCATCTCAGGCAGCAGCCCTCCAGATTCAGGCAATGGAGAGGAAAGGAAGAAATGAAACTCAGGGTTCACTTTTGGGAGGCTGACTCAGCTCTGCTACCTACCTTCCTTCCTCCATAGGCAACACTGGGCCCAGGAGGCCTCGACGGCTCTCCGGCTCTCCCTGGAAGGCCTTCCAGCTGCAGGGACATGTCATGGCTTCTGGGAACTGTTTCTTGGAGGGTCTATGATGGGG
The DNA here is from genome assembly GCA_004024625.1 of Mellivora capensis. Lineage (NCBI taxonomy): Eukaryota > Metazoa > Chordata > Mammalia > Carnivora > Mustelidae > Mellivora > Mellivora capensis. The sequence continues at coordinate 34,019 of PISX010003455.1, read as the reverse complement.
GAGAAAACAGAGGCATCAGGACATCCCTACAATATTGAGAGCCTGCCTGGAGCCAGGGCTCTGTGGGCCAACCTCATGCCTGGGTCCCCTATCTTTACAAGAGGCTCCTGGCCAACCTGAGGAGGTAAGACCTCTGGGCTAGAATCCTCCTAGGCCCATTTAGGAAATCTGGGATGTGTTTTCAGATGCTTTCTCTTGCCCTGCCAACCTGCTCAGGAACACTGGGCATATTTTTCTGCCTTTACCACCCCCAGTCTGACTTTACCCCAGCTGATGGTCTGAAGAGGGTGTTGACAACTTGCATTGAAGGACACAGAATGCTGGCTGCTTGGAGTATGTCTTTCCCACAAAGGAATGGTAGTTCAATAGAAGCCTGTCCTCCATCCTGGGAAGGACTCTAATGCTGGGCATCACTTACCTGAGTTAGGACGGCATCTGGAAGAAGAAGGGAGTACTTGGCAAAGGCAGGAGCTTTCCCAGGGTCCTGAAATCCCATCCAGAACAGCTCATGCAGCCCTTCCTTTGCTGATACCCAGACTGCGCCAAGAAGACAGGGATCTAGCAAGTTTCAGATGCGGTTCCCTGAGCTCAGTGGGAGCAGAGCAGCCTAGGCCAAACAAAAGGTCTGCGGTGAGCCATTTTAGAAGTCCCGGCTTCCAGAGAGTTCTACATCCAGGAATTGCATGGGAGAAGTGGATGCTTAACTGGCCAACTGTCACAGCACACTTAGAGCCCTGAGAGGCTGCCCTGGAAACCCCAACGGAAGCAACTGCCACTGGAGGTGGGGGAGGGGCTGGTAGCCCCAGAGGACACTGGTCCCCTCCTCTGGCTCACTCACTCTCCTGCCCTCCTGAGGAAAGCAGAGGCTCTTATACCTGAAGGGAGGACGCTCATGGTTCCCACCTCTCTTAGGGGAAAACCGGGGTTCAGAGAGATCACAGGGCAGCTTGGGAACCAGCACAGACACCCTTCCTCAATTAATAGGTCCTGAAAAAAAAAAAACAAAAACTTGTTCCTCTACACAAATATATACAGTTACATAGAGATAGATTACCGGATGGCTGCCATCTACCAGAAGCAGGTTTGCTAGCACTAGGAGGTGGGCGAGGACGATGGTCGGGCAGCTGATACTGAGCTCAGGCCTTAAGCACAGCGAAGGCAAAAGGAAGTGGGGGCTGGGGAAATAAGGCTGACTGGGCTGTGTCTGCTGAGTCTTGCTCCCCTGCTGACCCTAACCACCCCTGACCCACCTGAGCCCCAGTTATTGTGAAAGAGAGCCATCGAGAGATGACTATGCAGGAGGAAAGGAAAAAATCTCAAGGGCAAAGCGTCAGGGATGGGTTTGGACAGGGGCGGGGTGGGCGGTGGGGGGGGGGGGGAGAAACAGAGAAAATTAGAGATTAAAACAGAAACTCTGGGCAAGATGGGGCAGTGACCTTAAAAGGGAGGGGAAATGGCAGGAAGTCAAAAGGAGCAGGGTGGGTGGGTGAGGGAGGAAAAGGGAGGCAGAAAGATGGAAGCCTAGGGAAGGCCAAGTCCAGGGGCAGCACAGGGGGGAATGAAGGGCAGAGGCAGAGCACTGACCAGGGCTGGTGGGGGGTGGCCCTGGGACCTGCGGACCTGCGGGGTGTCCTCTTCCTTCCCAAGTCATTGCTGAGAGGGAGGCATGCAGAGGCAGGGAGTAAAGGGGCAGCCAGAGCACAGACAGGAGGGGACAGAAAGCCCAAAAGTGCCCTTCTATTGTCTATGTCCCCTCATCCCCTCTTCCAAATCTCCCTCATGGAAGCCGAGCCCCAAAAACAAGGGATAGGAAGGGAGAACCAGGTGAGGTGGGGGTGGGAGGGTAGCAACTAGGGATCCTTTCCAGAAAGAAATTAACAGCTTAACAGTTAATCAGTTCAGTGACCAGGAAATACCCCTCTAATGGTGGACAGTTAAGCATCCAGTATGGAACCCTGGGAGGGAGGGGAAGGGGTAGGCGAGGGGGCCTTCTGAACCCCTCACACCCCAGCCTGAGTCACCCCTCCAGGGCACACAAGGGGAAGTCAGGTATGAGAGAGACCTGGAAATAGCTCCTAAGCTGAGGAAGACGTTGAGCTGATGCCTCCGGGAAGGCTGCCTGAGGAACTGTGGGGTTTAAGGAATAGATAAGAGAGAGGGGTGCCGAGGCATATTCCTTCCTCTGAGAGCCCCTGCCAGGCTGCTCAGGGAAACCCTAGCAAAGAGCCATTGACATTTTTTTTTTTTCCTTCCCTCCACCCTGCTAGTGGGAGAACTCCTTCTGGCCTCCTCCAGGGATGCAGCAGTCACCAGCCTGGAGGCAAGGCCACAAACAGGAATGGAAACTGGAATCAGAAGTCTGGGGAAAGGAAGTGGTCTCAAGTAAGAGAGCCTGTGGCTCTCCACATAGCTCAGTGGGCACCAGCCCAGCAGGAAGATTTGGAACCGGATTTCTCTTCAGGCAAGGGCTCAGGGACACCTAATTCTGGTGTTGCTCACATGTGCTTCCCAGCAGACATGGATGGAGGGCTTTGTGGGACAATCCCTTCAGAAGACTATCCCAGTAAACCAGCTTTCCAATGACCCAACTACCACGCATCTTGGCAGGGGGTGGCATCTTTCCTGGGGTATGTCTCACTTCCCTTTTGATTTTCCTTTTGCCAGTACCCTCTGGTATTTATCCAGGGTTTCACCCATGCATACGGTCATTGCTTTATCAAATCTTTGAGTTTTACGAGGCAGTGGGGATACAAAGATGAATGAGACAGTTCCTGTATTCAGGTATCTTCATCCGTAGTGAGAAAGGGCACACTGGCGTGCTGGGAATGGAAACAGAAATTCAAGGCCCAGCCTGATGGCTTGGGTCTATATACCCTGTGGTCATGGCCTACACACATCCATGCATCCAGAGAAAATGAACATTAGAGAAATTCCAGGGGGATCCTCTCAGTCAGGAAATATGAAGGATTCACTGTGACCAGTGAGTAAGTTGGAAGCTAGACTGTTCTTTGCCGACTCAGAAGTAGAGTCTAAAAAAAAAACAAAAACAAAAAAACAACAACAAAACGAAACAAACACAAAAACAAAAAAACAAACCTACACACTCACCCATGTTATTAGGGTCCTCATCTTGAGCAGCACTGATGTTGGGAAAAGGAAACCACTCAGGACTTTGATAGTCTGTGGGAGTGGTGACTAAGGAAGCCATCGAACATGACTCCAAATGCTGGAGACCCAAAATGTGTAAAGAGTTCTGAGGGTGGCACGGACTTGTCACAGACAAGGGCCAGATGCTTCCTGAGACCAGTGCAGGACTGAGGAAGGGAAATCCCCCAAATCCAGGCTTGGTGGATGTGAGTGCTCACAGGGGCTGGGATTGTGTCTGGAAGCTGCCTCTTTGGTATCATCAGCCAAAGGGCAGAAGCCATGGGCTGGCTCCAGGAAAGTGGTAATAACCCAGGTGATGGCCAATGGGGAGTCTTGGAGATTCACAGAAGGAACCAGGGAAAGGTGGGATGACATTGGAGCATCACTATGATGGCACTTTCTTGCCATCAGAAACAGGGCCTGGCAGGAAAGGAAGTTGTCCCTCCCTCAGCAGGGAGGATAGGAGGACAGACTAAACCCAGCTGGGCCTGCTCCCTCCCTGTCACTCCTGCCTTCACTGATCCGTCTTCTGAGAAAGATGTCCAAACCGAGGACTGCTTGACCAGTCTCAAACCCTGGAGAACCTGGGACTTTGGACGGGGTGGTGCAAGAAAAGGAGCTAGAATTGCTGAGGCCTTAATCTGCAGAAAGAAATTAAGGGAGAGAGTGCAGAGCTAGGAGATGGACCAAAGAGAAAAGAATCATCCTTGAAATGTCATTATATACAAAATAGGAGACGAGAGGGAGTGTTGCTTTGGGGGACCAGAGTCAGATGGAAATGAGGGCAAGGACAGAGGTGACCAAGGAACCAACTGGCTGGACCTTGCCCAGGGAAGGGAGCTGTGGGGGAGCAGAGCCTTCGAGATGGGTGCAGAGGCTGGGAGGAGGCTAGAATAGCCAAGTGGACCAGACACTGAGTTGGCAAGAGAAACTTTCCTACCAGGAGCAGAGATGTAGCCATGTTCTATGCTATCTGTGCAGACATGTGCTTCCTCTTTGTGCCCCCTGCTCCGAACTCAAGACTAGCCTCTCCTGGAATAAACACTGATGAAAAAAACAGAGGAGGCTGAAGAGAGCAGTCCATGAGCTGAAGGTAGCATTGTGCAGGTGTTCCTTGGAGAGAAGCTCATCTCCAGCCTACAAGTGACCACTCTGGAACTTGCTCCTGTTCTGGGACAGCCCCAAGGAAAGCAGCAAGTGTCTTTCCAGAGCATGCCTCCCTCCCAACCCTGTCCAGGTGCCCTTGATGGGGACAGCTGAGTTTCCCATCCCATAGTCAGAGGCCCCCCAGCCTCTTAGCCCAAGGGGTGTCCTCCAACTTTGAAAAGAAGAGGACTGGCAGCCCTCATGCTTTTCTGTTTCAACCAGAAAGATCCCATCTTGACGACAGTCTGTTTCCCACTGATGGGAATATAATTGGATAATCCAAGGGAAGAGGCACATTTGGGACTGGGCAAAGTGGGGACATTGGGCCATTTCCACAGAAGCAAGGTCTTGGATCCCTCCATCCTTCTGGAAGTTTCCCTCTCTCCTCCCCTTAAGCCCAGGAAGCCCTGAGAATCCAAAGCCTAAGGAGGTTCAAATGGAGGTTGGCGCACAGTCTGGGGCCAGCAATTGGAGAGAAAAGCTATCTTCCACAGGGGGAAGTATTGGAGGTTGTGTGTCCAGGAACTACATGGAATAACCAGTTCCAGTGTATGCAATGGAGGCTGGGCCCTGGGAGCCCCAGGAGCCCTTGCTCAGAGTCATTGTTCAGGCTGGAAGTCTGCCTTCCAGCCCACTTGCCCTGAGAGGAGAGCTGATGTGGGCTCAGGAACCCCTTCATGTGGGATGAGGTTCCCCTGCTCCTCATGCCATAGAGCTTGCTGACTCCAGGGCACTCAGTAGAGACCAAAACTAGCAGAAGACCCAAGATGCCCTGTGGCATGGTAACTGGGAAGGGTGGGGTTCTTGAAAGATGGTGAAATCCCAATTCAGTTCAAGAAGCGAAGCAGCAGCCTGGGTTGATGAATTTTCGTCAACCAGGTTCCCCAGGTGACTTTCTCTGGATCAGCTGCTTTGACTATTCGACCTGCCATGGGGTCTCCATGATTTCTACTTCCTTGGCATGGAAGCCATAGATACCTTGCCCTTGGCTTGGACTCCCAAGGGAGGGTCGCCCAGAATGTCCCCACATGACCCTACTGAGTAGGTGGTGGTGAAACAAGCCCTCTTATCTGCTCTCTTTTCTGTTCTCATTCCATCACACCCCTCTGTTATTTCCTCATGTGTTTGTCACCAAACAGCTCTGAACTTGAACTTGGTTTGGGACAGGACAATGACTGGGTCACATGGTCCCTGCTCTCAAGTTGCTCACCACAACCCAGGGAAAGCTGTGGTTCTAAACATCAGGGAAAGAGGACGATGGTCACAAATGTTCATCATGGCCTTCGTTAGACCTCTGATGTCAATGCTCATAGTCTTTCTCTTACCTCGCATCTCACTGAGGGCTAAAGCCACTTTAGATGGTGAAGACAGTGAAAATGTCATCAGGAAATCACTTTTACTCTGGGAGTGGCAAGCAATGAGCTAGGTCTCTGCTCATCAAGATCTCACCAACTTGCTGCTTTGGGTGTCCAAATTCCTATAATGTCCCTTTATGCTCTACTAACATTTTAGGAACAAGGAAAAATCTTAGAAGCTACATGTCCAATGTGGGCAAGCTTTAAAATACTAGAGACTCCAGGTTTGTGAGGGGTTCTGGAGGGTCAAGTGCTTCCTGAGACCAGAACAGGACTGGAGACAGGGAGAGCAGGGAGCCCCAAGATCCAGACCCTGGGGTGCTCACAAGGGCTGAGATTGTGTCTGAAAGTTGCATTCTTGGTATCCCCAGTCGAAGGGCAGATGACCAGGGATTGGTCTCAAGAAGAAGGTGTGACAACACAGATTATGGTCAGTGAGGAAGTCTGTGGGCCTCATGGAGTGGGTCAGTAAGAGGTGGGACCATATTAGAGTATCACCAACTCGGTGCTTCCTCAGAATCAGAAACAGAGCCTGGGAAATAGTTTAATGGAATAACTTATGTACACTTTAACATAATTTTTTAAAAAGGGAAAGAAAAACAGGGCATTGAGAGGAAAAAAGAAAGTTGGCCCCCCTCCAGCTTGGAGAATGGACAGCAGTGAGGTAGGGCTCATGCTTCCCCTGCAGCCTCTGACTTTACTGGCCTCCAGCCTGGTCATGACTGAGGAGGAGAGCAAAAGGAAGTGGACTGGATCCATCTCAAAAGCCTAGAGGCAGTAAGAAATTCTGTGGTTGCATCTGCAGACAGGGAGAAAGAAACGGAAGGAACATGGGCAGGGTGGGAGGTTCAGAGATAAGAGTCAAGAGAGTGCAGGTGTGAACACGGCCCTCCATGTGCCAGAGCACCCCAGCTCCAAGGGAAGAAAAGGGAGGGACCTGCATAGAGAAAGGAAACAGCTGGCCATACTCTGCCCCAGGCTGAGAAGAACCATATTCTTTTGGATTTCATGGTTCAAAAAGATATCAAATAAGAAATCAGAAGTTTTCAGAGGCAGAGAAAATTGCTGGGTGGGGAAAACATTCCCAAAATGTGATGGTCAAGATACCGTGTGACTCAGAAGGCACTTGCTGTCGGCGTTGTGACTCATTTCCTTAGCTGTGGATTTGCCTGCCTACTTTCTAGGGATGGGGGGCCCACATGAATTGAGAAGGGTTGAAGAGGAGAGGGGAAACAATGCAGGACTGGATGCCTGGCTGGACAGGAAGCTGCCACTTCCCTTTCTGAATTGAGCGATGCCTCAGTCTCTATACCAGCTAACCTTGTACCCACATGCAGGGATCCTTTGCAGGGCAAGTGTGCAGAGGGAAGCAGCACACTATGAGACATGCCCTTGGCCTGAGGAGGCCTAGCCCTGGCTGCTGCCCTCAGAAGCTGCCTCTCTGGAGCCAGGAACACACAGCCCTAACCCCAGGCTTTGCACAGCCTCTGGTAAAGCTCATCTCCACTTTGGATGTGCCTGCTGCCACCTCCAGGTCCTGCCCAGATCTATTGCCCAGGCTATCCTAAGCCATTTGGGAAATTTCTCTCCTCCTTTCCCTTCAGTCCTTCCTTATGGGCTCTCCTTTCCAAAAAGCCCAAAGGAAGTATGTTTGCTTTCTTCCTTCATCCACAAACTCCTATCTCAGTATTCCTGCACAAATAATGATAAGTTTTCTCCTTCTCAGAAGAAGAAAAATGGTAACACTTGGCTAGATGTGTTCCCCAGAGAAAGTTTGTTAGCTTAATACCAAGTGGGAGAGTACAGGGTCAAGGACCAGTTACCTTTCAGTAAGTGTCTGGCCACAGCAAAAGTATCAGGGGCTCTTCTGGCTTCTGTAAAAGCCCAAACCAGGAACTTTATTTTACTCCCTCTTGAAACCCAGGCATCCCTGAGAAGCCAAGAGCCAACATAGCCTTCAAAGTGTGCCTGGCACAGCTCTCCCCAAAGAGAGGCTGTGGAGTTCAAGAAATGACCAAATTACAGTTGAATTACATAAGATATCTGGACCTGAGGTCTTAGGCCGTGGATTGTTCCTTGGGCTGATTCTAATGGTTTTTTTTCTTAATCTGTGTCCTTTGAATACAGCTAACTTCTAAACATGTTCTTCTAGAATATTCTATTGACCCCATCAATATATCTGCTGAAAGTGAGAAAAGGATCCAAGTCCTTACCTTACAAGAGTTTTTGCCTTCAATCAGCTCACAGTCTGAGTGGGGGAAGGAGACAGTCAAGTGTATAATCTTAGCAAAATAGTGTGCGAGTGCCCTAACATAACACTCAGAGAAGCCCAGAATCATTCCGTCAACCAAAGTAAAAGATCTCATGACCTGGCAAATCCTGCAATGGAAATGCTTTTGGAGGTCATTGGTCTATCTTTTAGACTAGCACAGGGACTATGAGACAGATAGGCTCTCAGTTCATGGGGTGGGGGGTGGGGGTGGAGGAAGGTATTTCCTAGGGTCCAGGCTTAGGGGATTGAAGTAGAATGCTTAGAACAGGAACTCTTTGCTATTTCCAATTGAAGCGGGAAATGGAGTGGGATGGGTAAGGGGCTTGTCCCTTATGGACTATCGCTCTCTAGACAGTGGACACTTAAAGCAGCCAAGAAAGAAGTAAAGGGGAAATGGGAACCACCAGGCTCAAAACTCTCAACACTCAAGAAGGAGACCAGAAAAGGAAGGTGGTTTTGTCCTTTCCAGAGGGTCCATGACCTTTCCATGCCTCATTGTCCTTATTTTGTCTCCCCAGAGACAGCCTTCTTCTTTTTTCTTTTTTTTTAAGGAGACCCAATACAGATACATAATATAGACTCTGAAACAAGACAAAGTACAAAAAGAAATAGCGAAGAAGAGCAGCAGAAAGGATGGAGACATAAATCCTCAGAGTCAAGGAACAGAGCAGAGCCCTGGAGAGAGAACTAAGGATATTGTAGAGATGGAGGCTCTGAGGGAAAGTGACCAGCTGGAGAAGGCAGAGCTGACTGGGCACGAGGACAATGGGGAGCCAAAATGTTTCTTACAACAAATACATACCATGTTCCCATCGTGCTTTGGAAAGAACTCTGACAGAAATGAAAGGCAGCGATGGCGGGGCACGCAGGAAAAATTGCTATCTGAGTTGCCCATTCCTTCATGACTCTCAGCATAAATTTCTGAGGAAGGGGAAGAAATCCATGTAGCATGAGCCTTGTAAGTTTTCCAGAGAGGGGGAAAAAAAGAAACAAGGAATTTCACCAAAGGATGGGGCTGGGGCTAGCTCCTGTCTGGCCCTTACCCTGCCCACACTGGGGAGTTTGTGTAGGTTGGAAGGGAGGGTGTGGGGCAGAGAGGGAGGACTGTGGTCAGGGAGAAGTTAATGGAGAGCTTCAAGTTCTTGTGAATCCCCCTGCTAGGCATCCTTCCTCTGGGCTTGTCCCCTTGAGTCCTTCATCCTACTTGGGAGTTTCAGCCTTGCCATAATTCAGATGGGGTATTAAAGAGCACTAAATTGACTGAGATCATAGATTCTCCCTTCAAAATAGGCATTCCCAAAACAAAGGACTTGGGCCTGGGGGGACTATCACCCCCAGGAAGAACTATAGTAACTAGGGTTAGCCTTGATTTCCCTTTACCTCCTGGAAGGGACATATATCCAGCCAGGAACTAGAGTGAGCTGCCTGCTCCAGGTGGGACAAAAAATGGCTTTCCAACCATAGTCTGGGCACACTCTTATTCACACGCCATAGATTGGTATACCTCCTTTAAAGAAGACAAGGCAAAGGTGGGTTATTGAGAAGAATGCATTGTTCCGATCCTTCTTTCACCTCATACTTCTCTTTGCTTGGGGTTGCTTTCCCCATCCTTGGCTTCAGTCACACCTAGCTGACTCCTTTGGACTGGCTCTTCTGGCAGGCCTTTTCTCCCACTGAACCTTGGGGCACCATCCCGCTGCTCTGTGGGCCTCTGGGAACCTTGCATCTTTGACAGATGTGACCTTGTGCTGTGAAGGAGAGAGGATGTCTATTTTGAAGGGAGCATTTGTGGACTCTGTTCTTTTTCCACAATTATTTATTAAGCCTCTAAATTTAATGCATATTTATTTATTTATCTATCTATTTATTTATTTATTTTTAGCCAAGGGCTGAAGGGGATTGTTCTGATCTGTAGTTTTGGTTACAACTGCTTGGGAAGACAAGACCTTCTGGGACCCCCATGGCATCCCTAAGTCACTGACTGACTGCAGGTTGCCTGGGATCTGTTAGGATTCTTCAGTAGCAAATACTGTAACACAGAGAAGCTATGCCTTACCTGACAATCCTTTCTAAATGTCATGGATTCATATCCCTGCCTTTACGTCATGGATTCATATTCCTGCCTTCTCCACCTAGCTCCTTTGCCATTTCTGCCTCCTAAACTGCTGCATATTTCCTTATCTCAGGTATACATAAAATTAGCCTTGGGAATTAGATGTTAATATTCTGATGTCACTCAAAATACATCATGAAAATTCAAGTTTTAGTCAGATACTCTAACAAGTCCTTCCTGGGGATACAACAATGGATGAGAAACAGTGTCTTTTCCTCTAAAAGCACTTAATCTTGTGAAATAACCTTCAGTAGCTTCCAGGACATTAATGGGGAAATTGAGTTTTTAAGTTAACATAGGAGCTCAGGCTCTTGGATGGCAAATGGGAGAGACCCATGAATACCATAGTCCATGAATGGCTGGGCTGGGTATAAGGAGCCCCTGGCCAGTAGCTTGCTGACATAGTAGAGAATCTCCAGACTCATAGGAATCACAGACCTCTCAAAGGATTTAGCCTTTCTGGATGTGGGAAAGCTGTTTTATCAGAGTTCCTAGCTGGAAGGCAGAGAGCCAGGTGGGTAGAAGGTAAGATACGGTTTTGTGAAGATGTCATTTCACCAAATGATGGCTGTTGGAAGAAAGAAGAATGGTTAAAGAAAAGGCAAGCCCAGAAGGGGATGAGGAGGATGGAAAATGACCTGAAGACAGAAAGTTGTTCCTCACTCCTCTAGTTCTAACATGGTTTGTTGGAGCATACCCCAGGAATAGTCAAGTGGTTTCTCACTCCACTTCTGCCACCTCTGTGCCCTGCTTTCCTGTGAGAAAAACATATATGTATATATACACACATATATTTTTATACATATATATATATAAATGAATAAACTAGAATGTCCCAGTCAGAGAAGGAGAATTTTGTAGTTACAGAAAGAGAGAGCTACACAGATACATAGAGATGCAGAAAAATAACAAAATGAAGGGAAAAAACAACAGAATCATAGCAGAAGAAATATAGCAAAAGAATTGGAAGCTCTCCTGGAAGAAAATCCAGGGCGAACAGTAGGGAGTTGATAGATAGATAGATAGATAGACAGACAGACAGATAGATAACTGATAAAGAATGCCAGCAGAAGGCAGAAGCAAAGGTATCTATAACCAAACCCGGGCAAGATTCAGGGAGGGCAAAAGAGCAGAAGCTGAGTTCTCATCTACAATACCCTATCGCACCAGGGCCGGTACCCCTGGCTCCCCGAGTTCTCCCACACACTCGAAACTTCAACACAAATGTGTATTAGTAGAGAAAAGTCCTGAGAAGGAGAAGGAAGAGGGAATGGAAAGAAAGGACAGATGTGGGAAGTGTCTGAAGCAATGGGGGAGGGAAAAAAGATTCTGGCCATTGGTGCTGGGCACAAAATGCCTGAGATGCTAGAGATGTATTCTGCAATCATCACACTCACTCACCCCCAAGTAAACCTCTGGTACAAATGGAAGGAAAGGGGGAAAATGTGGTGGGATGTGGGTCAGAGAGTTAGGGGCTACGAAAATCTCCAGCCCTCTGAGCTCACTCCCATCTGATCAGCCTCTAATGGCAGGAGGGAGAGGAGGGAGTCAGCTGAAGTTGGTAGATGCTTTTGAATTTTAATCAAGTCTTCGAAAAAAGAGCACTGAAGTATTGAGGACCATTCCTTCTCTCATTTTTAGCTTTGATGCAATGGCCACGTTACGCTTTCTCAAGGTAGAGGCTAGTTGTGATAAGTCATCCACAGTAAGACCTGGAATATAATCTTCTACCCACTTCAACAAACGTCTGTTGAGTACTTAGTAAATCATACCAGGATGTCTGCTTTCTCGAGAATTTTATCAAAACATCCTTTGAAGCTAAATCAAATTCCAGAGACCTTCAACAGCAGCCTGACCCAGATTTCTCTGTGGCAAGCAATGGGCAAGAGAAGGGGGAGGCACGGACGATCTTACTCGGCTTGAAAAATGGTCCCATTGTATTTTGATCAGTAATCAAAAGCACAACCTAAAAGCTGAGACCAGAGTTTCCATCAGCTGGGATATGGGATCAGTCTTGATCCTTTACTAAAGGAGACATGCACCCTTGTGGGGTTCCTCACAGGGCAGGCATAGAACTCTCAAGAACCCACAGCAGTCTCAGACTGTTCAGAGAAACTGCTCAGTTTTAGAGTTTCAGCCTTAAAAATACAGCACACAATCCATCCATCCTTTTTTTTTTCTTTCCCTTCAAATCTTCTCATCCTGCCTTTATACTTAAGTTGGCTTTTCCCTCTGACTTAATAGATACATAAAAACATTTTAGAAGTTCTCATCTACTATCACTGATGAATATCACTCTAGTTTAACATTTACTGAGCTTTGGCCAGGCTGCTAGTGGTGTTGGGAATTCAGTCAATTGAGAGTTGGTTTTTCCCATTGAGAAAGTCACTATTGAGAAGGGACTGGAGGAACTGCAGGGAAAGGGAGGCTGGGCCAGGTGGGTAGGGTATCCTTTGAAGAGTTATCCTATGGGGATTTATAAACAGCACTGGGGTTCAAGGAAAAGACATTGGGTGATTTCTTTCTATTCTCACTTGGAGAATAAAGAGCCAGATGGTGAAGATGATGATCAAGGAGCTTGATCTCTTCAGATGTTATTTTTCTCATTGCTAATAATTGCAGGGGGGTGGGGAGAGAAAGGCCAGGCAGATAAGAGAGAATGTGGGAATGGGATATCCAGATAGTTTTCCAAGGCAGGGTAATCTGGCTGAATGTACTGTTCCTTGGGTAGTAGCATAGCGATCTGATCCTTCCACATCCTTAATGTCTTTGTGGCCAGCTCAGACTCCTGCCATCCCTGCTTGTCCCAGGAAATATTAGATAAGCAAGATAAAAGATGAACGCTCCCATCCTGATGCTGGCAGAATAGAAAGAAAGAAATGGAGAAACAAATAATTTTATAAAAGTTTTCTCGAGAAAGAGAAAGGCAGAGATAAAATGACAAAAACAGAGAGACCTGGAGGGGGAACCACTAAATAGGGAGCAGGGGAAAGAAATGCATTACAAGGGAATCTGATTAGATGGGGATATGGAAGAAGGGAGAATCCTAGGCAGATGAAAGCGGAAGGACGGAGGGCAGAGGCAGAAAGGGCTCTCAATCATAACAGAGTTCTCTCTTCCACCTCCTGGGCTGTGGCCTGAGCAGCTTTGTTTCTTGGTGCCTGAAATTAGGGTGAAAGAGGTGTGGTTTCAGGGAAGAGGCAAAACTGGAGACCGTGCAGGAGCACCTGAGGAAGCTGTGTCAAGAAGATGGTAGAGTCTCAGGGCCCCCAAAATGCCCGTTCCTCCCCAATTACTCTATTCAACACATACTCACCCCACCCACGGGTCGAGTGTCTGATCCCATTTAGCCTAAGGGTATAAAGAGAATAAAGAAATTGGGTAGAGTGGAGCATCACGGCTTTGGACATTCTGTGTGGCAGTCTCCACCTCCCTGTCTTATCTGACTCTAAATTCGGTAACACTTCCCCTTGTTCTTGGGTAGCCTTTGAAGAATGTGACAACTGGAAACCAACCCATCCTTTTTTCTTAAAGGTGGTTGCTGTGCAGGACTGTGGAGTGGGGAGAAGCAGATGGTACCAAGGATATGCCTTTTGGATGTCAGGATTCATGTCCTTGGTGCCACTTTTGGGGCTTTTAAGCAAATTTAAGGATCCCTCCCTTACCAAAACAAAGCACAAACTCTTTATATAACAAGGTGTTAAAAGAGCTCTTGTTTTGTTTTCATTGAGATTCTAAAAGGCCTAGAAAAAAAAACAAAACAAAACAAAAAGTGGGAAAACTATGGCTCTTTTTTTTTTTTTTAATGAGGAGCTAAGAGTGACAAATAAGGTGGTCACAAATAAATTTCAAGCCTGAGTCCCACATGAATGGTATAAAATGTGTGACTCCAGGAAAAGAGAAGGACCCTCTTTATAGAGAGATCTTGAAGTGATATGGCATTTTACTTCCCCCATCACTAAGGAAAGAAAACTGAAGGGACCACATAGGGCCCTTGACATGCATTCCTTGGATTTTGCAAACCATGATGCACTGGTGCTGACCCACAGACAACAGCTCTTAGGAAAGGGGCTGAGGCAGCAGGTTAGAGGCTCAGCTTTACTGGGAAATGGCTGCATTGCCAAGGATAGGAAGTGGAGCCAAGATGGTTCGCTGTGCTGTGTTGACCAGATGTGTTGCTCCAGGAGAAAAAGCTGTCCAGGAACCAAAATTAAATCATGTCCAGGATGGTTGCTAGGGAGGAAGATGGTAGTGGTGGAAGGAATATTTAACTGAAAGAAGTAGAGGTCATTGCTGACTTGCTTTTTTTTGCCCATGACTAAGAAGTAGTTAAATGTGCTCAGTGGGGAAATCTAGGGGACCCTCAATAGTACTGCACAGAAGAGTCAGCCGTGAACACGCACGGAGCACGCACAACCCAGGTCCCATGGAAACCAACTCACTGCCCCATTCCTGAATGTTGGGGTGGAAAGAGGATGGGAGAGCAGAAGAAAAGCTCAAGGCTGGGAATCAGAGTGAAGATATCCACACCCATTACTGAAAAAGGGAAAAAGCTTGAAATAAAATTCTCTGTTTTGACTATTACACAGGGCTGGGTATTTTAGTTACTGAAATGGATCTGCCTTATGACTAAAACTGATTGAAGGGCTGGTTATTACCTAAGAATTTCTGGAAAAATTATGGAACCAGGCCGAGCTTCCACTCAAACAAAGGGAGGGCAAGAAGTAGCTTCACAGAACAGATTTTCAATTAGCAGTTGTTCTTGAATCGTGGGGGTACTTGGGTGTTGTAAGTTGTTCAAGGAACTTTCCTCACTCCTTCCCCTGCCCCGTGGTTCCACAAGCTTCCCTCTAGCCATGTCCCACCCTGCAGGACATGTTCCAGCCAGAGTGAAGCACTTTTGAGTTTCGGGAAAATAATCCTTTTTTCTCTAGTTCCTTGACCCTGCTGGAATGCACTCTTGCTGCCGTCCCTCTTACTGTGTGATTCTGTGGGTGCCCCTCAGACTTGGCTTCTTTCTGAAAAACTCTGGAATTTCTCCCAGTGAGTAGAGAGCCCCTTACCTTCATGCCCATCCCCACTCAAGATTCCACTAGCACCGCCACATCCTGCTCATCTCTCTGGCTCAGAAGTCCGTGTCCTCATTGCCAATTCATTGGTCCTGGGTCTCTCCCAAAACACTGTAAATTCCTTGAGGACAGGGATTCCATCTTATGGATTTATTTATTTCCCAGGTTGGAGAACTTCTTGGCACATTGTAGATGCTCAGTTAATGTTTGTTGAATCAATGCATGAACACACTCCGCTCTCCTATACACACTTTTTTCCTGATGTGTTGTGTGTATGCATACCTACTTCTGTTTACTTTCTGGGCAACCACAAACATTTCTCTTTTAGTATATGTGACTTGAAAGTCACTTATCTTGAGGGAACAAGGCAGAGATAATTTAAGATGTAGGAAAGGAATACAGAGAAGAAATAGATTTGTTTCTTGGGCTTTGGTAAAGATAAAGCAGAGGGAAATTAGAAACCAAAGAGTTGTGGCATGGAGGCGACACAAAGGACAGATGACTCAGCTGTGGCTCAGAGGGCAGCTGATATACTGTGCCATGGAAGGTTTGGGGTAGGGCAACTAAACAAGGCTCATGTAAAAAATAAAAACAAAGCAAAAAAAATTGTTTTAGCATATTTTTCCAATGCATTCTCCAGAATGTGTGGCAATGCTAAGTACCTAAAGGTCCACTGGGGTTTAGGTGAAGCAGGTTATTTGTAAAAGGGCAGGGTGATAGTAAGGTGCTAGAGCAGAAGTAAGCTTGTGTGGTCTTCTCCAAGTTGGAAAGAATAATATAAAATGTCAGGGTCATAGTCTATCACTCTTAACAGTGCTCCAGAGTCGTAGTGAACCTCAGAGGGTAGCTTCAGGATGTACCTTAAGGAAGCGTCTCCCAGAGGCTCAAGCTTTTATACCTGTAGAAGCTGTTAGAATTTCTATCTGCTTACACTGTGACCCAAAGATGGAAGTTGCTTAAGAATGGTCCCTGGAACATTTGCATGGGGGTGGCGGGAAGGAAAAAGAAGGAACCCGAAAATAAGTTGTGAAAAAAATGTTCATTAAGTTAAAGAGATAGGAACTGGGAGGCAGTTTTCATTAAAACAAGAAAAAAAGAAATGATAGCATTACTTGAAAGAAATAATTGTATAGAGTCCAAAATTACAAGCCCTGAAACCATACCTGTAATACCTTTAAGTAGTAGTTGCGGCAGGGATTTTAGAAACAGTTGTAGAAAATGCCTAGTTCACTCTGCTAAGGAGATTTAATGTAAATCAAAGCTCTGTCCAATTCAGGGATCTTGAGAATCCTCTGTGATTGGTTACGGGGTTGTAACCATGGGGGAATACTGAGTAGAAGGAAATCAAATCAGAGATGGGACCATCCACATAGGCTATGAATTTGGATGGGAGACTTGACACAGAATAAAAAGATGGCTTTAGCAGGTGCATTACCTGAAAAAAAAAAAATGCAGCCATTAGCAAGCATCTCCTTGAAGCTAGAATGTAGGAGGCTCAGAAAAAAATTTCAAGTCAGCCAAATATGGCTCATGGATGACATTTGAAGGAAACAATAGTAATTATGGTCACTATTAGACTTCCAAACAGTGGCACACTAGCTGAACTCAACACAAGCCAAAATCCCCCAGGGCAGTAGTAGAAAGAGAAGGGCTCCATAGTGCCTTCCAAAAGACTGCAAAGCCAAGAGTGTAGTCCCATGTATGCAGGGACTGTAATAGAGGTGGTGATAACATATTCAAGGGGAAATGGGCCAGAAGTGTTGGACAGTGTTAAGAATATTCTGTTCATCTGCTTTGGAATGGCTTTTCAAAGCTGTATCCTAGCCAGTTGTGTGGCTGCATTTGATCATAAGTAATTATACCCTTTCGATGAAATATTTTAGCTCTTTTTTATTTCATCACAGTTTCCAGGGTGTTCCTACCATGAACTTATGAACCCAGAAGACAAGCCAGGAGAAGGCTGTACAAAGCATTCCTTCTCACTGTCTGATGGCCACCATCAAAACTGTCAGATTTCCACAGTAAACTTCACTCAGTCATGTTCAAATTTTCATTTGTAAAATTTTAATTTGGAGATGCTCTTAAATGATGAACTTGAGAAAAGCTACACATCAAAATAGACATTTAACAGATGGTCAAAACAGTAGTAAACTTAAATTTGATAAAAATGCAGGAATGATTTTTACACTACATTGCTTAAATGCAAAAGAGAACCAAATTAAAATCCAACATTTGTATATTTCAAATTCTCATTACTGTTCTTAAAACTGTTTGAAATAATCAATTCTGTAAAGTTTCAGAAATGTTTAAGCCAATTTTTATCCTATACAAAACTCTTTAAAATATTTGTCAAAATACAATAGGAAATTGATATCAGTTGTGGTTTATGTCAATGGTTCAGAATTTTATATATATAAATATATATATATATATCACAAATAATACAATAAAAAATATACTGATACTAAGTGCAGCCAAAGTGAATGTTTAACTGGTCTTCTGAAAAATTTAAACAAGAGAAAGAGTCTAAAGAGTCGAAGAGTCTAAAATTCCAAGGGAATGATTGAATTTTGAATTTGTCAGATTCTTTGTAATTCTCCAGAACCTTGTTTAAATTTTGCTTCCCATTTTTCTCAGGAACATCTGGACAACAAAATGTAGATGATGCATCATCCTTCAATTAATGAGAAAGGTTATCTTAAATAGTACAAGGTAGATGAACTTCACAGGAGTCAGTTTCCTATTCAAACTAGTCTGTTTCTCTATCCTAAGTGAACAGAGAGGTTTGTTGGTATTTTTTTTTCTTTTTCCCTAGAAATGCTCAAACCCTTGCTCCACATGTTGCAAGAAAACTCCTCAAGTGCAGATTTGTGTCTGATGAATATCTCTCTCCAGCACCCAGCAAAGGGCCAGGAACACAGTCAATAGCCAGAATTGGCTTCTCTTGCCAAGTCCAGAGGGTCTAAATGTGGGTCTGTGCTGGTAGTTTCTTATTGCTTTAGCTGTTAAACGTGTATCATGATCAGTAATCAAGACCTTGTGTCTCTTGTACTTCTGATTTTTGGAAACATGTTTGGGCAGGGTCAAAAACTAAAATATCCTTTGCTCATGTTAATGTTTGCACAGACCTTAATTAACACTGTACTGGACCACACAGAAGATGGTTGGTAGGCACTGTTAGGCTTCTAGAGACAGCACGGGCTCAGGCTGTCCCCAGGCACAGGGAAAGCCTGGAGATACTCTGGTCAGAAGTTTCATTGGGATGCTAACCTTGAGAAGAGAAATACAGCAAGACATGTAGGAAGTCCAGTGGTCCACTGCAGAATACTAAAATGTGCTTCTGGATTGACACTGTAATAGTTTGAAGAGAAGAAATGGTGATGTCCAATTTTCATGCCTTTCCTAAGAGCACAGTAAGTGTGATGTTTAGGTTATATCAAGATGAAAATAACTTTTAAAAAGTAGGATTAGGCTCTAATTTTAGTCACAGCCTTTGTGTCCCCAGAGAACTCCAGATAACATAGAAGTCTTTTCCTTTTTTTTCCCCTCATTATCTGTTATATATCTAGCTTCCTTGCTAGGCAGTGATGATCTTAAGAGTAAGCACTATGTCTTATCTTTGCCATTTTTGTATCACCTCCTAAGTTTAGTTTTTAGATGGAGCCACACAGCAGGAACTTAAGTAGATTTGTATTGAATTAGCATATAGTCAAATCTGAGCTTGCCATAATGTCAGATATTGACTCGTTATTTGCATATCCAATAATCTTTTGCCGCATTCTCATTGACAGCAATATGTCAATTGCACAGCAGATCACTGAGGACCTAGGTCAACCGTAGATGTCTGTATAAAAGTCTGAAATAGCAAAAGTTGCTGCTAATAAAGTTTGGATTAGTGTTGTGGAAAAGTTGGCCAGACTATTTTTAAAAAGAAAAACTTCCAGGTTTTTAGTTGGATGGGCTACTTAAAGAACATTAAATATTTTAAAAAGATACAAAGGAAATATAGGTAGCTATTTGACCTCAGCTTGGTGGGGTCCCATGCACAAAGCAATTTAAGACATCATAAAGAAAAATCTTGACAAACTGTTTACACAAAACTATGAGCATTAAAAAGAACGAAGTTAATATTAAAAAAAAAAACATTTCTATCACCAACATTGTTCTATTGAGGGAATGGAACAATGAGATTTTGAAAGGTTTTAAGCAACTTCTAAGAGCAAAAAATCTTACACTGATTCAGAATGGATTTGAGAGAGAAATTTATCTCCATGTTACAATTTTAGAATGAGCTTACATGTAAATGACCTCTTGAATGCACGTTTCTTAATGATGAATCTCACTGAAGTTTCAGAGAGTGAAATAACGTTTTAGACAATGTTTAATCAAAACTAGCATTTATTGCTCTGGTGCATTTAAGAAAGACTATTGCTAGATTTTTTAAAAGTATATTTGTATTTTGTAACCAACTTAAAATATCTATAGATAATCGGCTTTCTTACCAAGGATGATGAGCCTTTATATGAATAGAAATTTCTTCAGGGCTTCACTTTAGAAAATTTGAATAAGTAACTTCTGCTGTAACTCTGTGATCATTTCTACATATAAAATTTATTATCTCACATGTAATTATAGCCCCCAGGCTTTTTTATGAGGGTAATAAACTTCCAAAGTAAATACTAGTTCTGTCTAAAATGCCCACTGAGAGACGGTGGTTGTGCTCCACAGAGGGGAGTTCTGTTTCGCGGAGTGGGGTATTCACTCACTGGACCATGAGCTTTCTTTTCTCCTAGAGATGCAAACCTGCATACTTTGAAAATCATCCCTGCAACATGTTTGGTTCATACATGAGCCTTCTCCAGAAGCAAAAGGTTCCTGGTTGGAACACTTCATTATAAAAAACGAAACAAACAAACAAACAAAAAAACTAGTCATTTCTACTAGTTTCAACTTTGCTTCCTCCTTGGCTATCTAGGCTTATCAGGTATAGCAGAAAGGGCCCAGACTTTTTTCTTAGAGAATAGTCAGGATGGGAAAGGTCTTGGAGATCACCAAACATAATCCCTTTATTCTGCAAACAGGTAAAGCTGAGGCTCAGAGTAATTGACCTGATACAGGAAAACTGATGAAAGCTTTAGTTCTTTTACTTATTTGCGATGAGGCTATTTTTGAAATAGACACCATATCTTATTAAAATCACTCTGAATTTCAGATATAACCATTCCATGATAAACCCATCTGTATCTTGGTGGTGGTGGTGGGGGGGTGGCGTGAGGTGGGGAGAACTCAAACAACGCAGGTGTTCCTATTAGGCTAGTCCAAGACGAAGACTGTTAATGCTAACCGACACTCATTGCATGCCTCTGTCTAACACTGAATCAGCATGGTACAGGAAAAAAAAATACAAGTTTTGAAGTGAGACATAGGAGAATTTAAAGCTTAATTCTATAGCTTACTAGTCTATACTTCTATCTTGGGTGTTCTTGAACTTCTCTGGACCTCAATTTTCTCATCTGTAAAACATAATAGGCCCAGTGTTCTCAAATTTAGAACAATAATATGAGACAGCTGTGAAAAACAAGCGGGGTAGTGGATACTCAGTAGACATTAGCTGTTGTGTGTGGCTAAGGGGTTAACAAAATCCTTGCTCTTCCTCTACAGGCACATTTGTCATTAGATTACTTTCTATCTCTGTTCTGTGGGCATATTTGATAAAAGGAGGAAGTGAGTTGTGTTTCTAGGCAACCCTGCTTATGGTTCAAGTGAACCCCTAACTGGGGAGTTGCATCCCTGCAGAGAGGAAGTATAAACGGAGTAGGTGTTAGGACTCTTCTCTTGGGCTGTCGCCCTTGCAGGGACCCTGCCAGCTAACCTAGTGACTATTCCAGAAGATACTGGTTCCTAGTTGGAGCATGCGGCTTCTAGGCCAGGACAACTTCTGCACTTCCCTGAGCTAAGTGTCCTCACAAGCCTCATTCAGGAGGGACCAAAAAAGAATATCCCTTGGACAGATGTATGGACTTCTGTAAGGACTGTTCTTACTGAAGAGAAATGCCTGATGCTGCTCTGTGGACCCTTTCTGTCCTTCCTACATCCTTCTGAGAGCCACGTCTAGTCTGTCATAATCACACAGGTCTGTTCCTATGGGACCGAAAGTATCCTAGGTTAAACCTTACATCTTCCCACAGGCATGCTAAGAGATAGGAAGGACAATAAGAATATGCCTGAGTGTTTATCACCTAGGTGAGAAGTGATGACATGCACACAGTTAACTCTATGACAAACCAGAAAGTGTCAGAATGCTAAAAAACACCCCTCCCAAAAAAGGGCTATAGGAACACAAAAAGAGAAATGGCATAGGCTTAAAAGAGATAAGATGTCTATCATAGAGCAGCATTTCAGCCAGGTACCAGGGCCACACTTACAGGAGGACAAAGCATTCCAAACATAGGTGACACAGAACATAGGCAAGACCAATGAACTATGTTTGGGTGAAGTGAGGGAGTTGGAGAGATAGATGTAGCATAGCAGAACCCCGGGGGAGCAGGGTTCTGCAGCTACTCTCAGGGATTGTATGGTTTAAATAAAGCTGTGTTCTCCAAAGGGGCATGCAAATTCTCAGGGAGAAAGAAAGCAGCAAATTATGAGACAGTGGAAAAGTAGTGGGCTCTATCTTCATGAAGTAAGAGGAAGGCCCCTGCTAGGTGTAAGAGGGCCAGATATGATTTGAAGAAAGGAAAGCATACTGGGACCAGCTCTTACAGGTATTGAGATGATCAATATCTATGAAAAAAAAAAAAGTTGTCAAGTGGGAAGAAGGACATCTTGAAGGTACTATGGGACCCTCTGTGATCTCAATCACAAGAGCTTGCTATGGCAGTTACTTTGAAATGTATTTCTCAACCCCAAAATGCATAACTACATTTTATTTACTTTCTACAGTATTTTTACTTGAAGTATAGTCTGTATACAGTAGTATAATCACTTCAGGTGTACAACTCAAGTGATTCAGAGTGACAAAATGCTCATCACGCTAAGTGTTGTCACCATCTGTCACCATACAAAGTTATTACAGTATTATTGACTATATTTCCTATGCTGTGTTTCTCACCCCTGTGTCTTCTCTATTTTATCATTTGAAGTTTGTACCCCAATCGCCTTCACCCATGTCACCTGTCTCCCCCTCCTCCTCTGGCAACCACCAGTTTGTTCTCTGGATTTATGAGTCTACTCCTGGGTTTTTTTTTGCTTGTTCATTTATTTGTTTGGTTTTTGGGATTACAGATATAAGTGAAGTCCTATGGCATTTGTCTTCTGTTTCACCTCACTTAGCATAATGCCCTCAAGGTCCAAGCATGCTGGGACAAATGGCAAGATTTAATTCTTTGTTATGGCTGAGTAATATTCCATTCCATTCCAAAGCAGATGTACGCCACATCTTCTTTATCCATTTATCTATTGATGGACACTTGGGTTGCTTCCATATCTTTTTGGCTATTGTAAATAATGCTTCAATAAATAAAAGGGTGCATATTTCAAATTAGTGTTCTTGTTTTCTTTGGGTAAGTGTCTAGGTCATATGGATCATATGATATTTCTATTTTAAAATTTCTGAAGTACCTCCATACTGTTTCCCACAGTGGCTGCCCCATTTACATTCCCACCACCAAGAGAAGGATGGTTCCCTTTTCTCCACACCCTTGTCACCTTGTTATTTCTTGTCTCTTTGATAGTAACCATTCCAACTGGTGTGAGGTGATCTTTCATTCTACATCACCACCCAGCCATACACATTTCCCAAATGTAGGACAAAACTGTTGCATATAACGAAAATTCCCTAAAAGAACATTCAGCCCTACTTATTAGATGTGAGGTTACCCGTGTTCACTGATATTTTTAATGTATTTCCCAAGAGAGTAAATTGACAACTGGAGTCTTGAAATGCAATCTGTAAATCACCATTCTACAACCATGTTTACCATTTGCAAGTGGAGAAAGCAGAAGTCAGGCTTATTTAAAATGAAGATGAGCAGAGTCAGAAAGTCCCACAAAGAAGAAACTCGGACGTGCCAGCAAGAATGTAATTGAAGCTCCTGACTGCAGGCATATAAAAAAGAAATGGGACTATGAATTAAGAGGGTGTGAGGCACTAAAACATTGATAAAAGATTTGTATTTGAAGTTAGAGAAACCAGATTCAAATCCCAGCTCCATCCATGTCTGAAGTGCAGAGGATAGTGTTGCTGTGATGGTGCCATAGATAAGTTTGCAAAGAGCGCAGTCCAGTCTCTGGCATATAGGAAGCACTGATGAATTAAATGCTAGCTGCTGTTAAGCAGTGGTTTAAAAAAGCGTGGACTTTGGTGGAAGATGATAGGAAAAGTGACATATGAAAGTATGGTCAGGAAGGGAAAAGAAAGCTCTGCATTTCAGACCTAGAAGCTGGAAAAATTCTTGGCAGCTCAAAATCTGGGTCCAACCAGGTATGAATGCAATGAAGGGCAGCTGCAGGTCCTTAGGGCTGAGGATGCTGAGGCTCTAAGATGAAGCGGGGACAAATAGCATGGATGTGGGATAACCAAGAAGGGGAGGCACCACGTGGAGGGAGGACTGGGAGCCAATATTAAGTAACTGAAGGAAAGTAAAAGAATGTCTTAGAGGTCAATAATGGGAACGACCTTAGGAGGAGAACGGATATAGAGAGGTCCTGTAAAAAACTCTTGATAAACACGTTATGGGGGATAAAAATTTGGCCTCCAAATGAGCTTCAGCAAATTACTCGATCCGGACCACATTTTATTCTAGCCAGTGCATGCATCAGGATAAACTATTCTGACACACAACTACATGCATATAATTTGTATATATAAAACTTTATGACACAGGGACGCAATATATCATCGTGCCCACAAATATCCACATCCTTAGTGCTGGGCATTCAAAAATGTTTGTTGAATAAATGAAAACTCCTGGCTTTGCCACTTAGCCATAAACTAAAGGAGCCTCGGTAATGTCATTAATAAAATAGATATGGTCAGACCCACTTCATGAGATAATGTGTACAAAGTACGGGGCACATACAAGGCACTCAGTACATGATAACTACTATTATTTTTACTGTATGTCAAACATGGATTTTTATTTATTTTATTACTGTTATTTTTAGAAAACACCTTGGCATGATCTAATAAAGTTGATATATACTTCATACACTTCTCCATAACTTCTGCAACCCATCAGTTTTATATATACACTTTATAATATTTTATAATCCTGAGAAACACTATTTTTTAAATGTTTTATAAGTATTGGTCTGAAACTATATCACATAAAACATTCTCTATTTCACGTGGGAAATATGTTTCATTTTTGAAAGAGGAAAATGTAAGATCTGTTAAGCATCTAATGTACATGTCATCTTGAGTGTATATTAATTAATATGTAATTAAGACACTAGTTATCCCCAAGACTAATGCAAGTGACTATGATTCCTGGCATCAGGTATGCACAAACATATGGGTCTTGGGTCAAGTCAGAAATATCGGAAAGATAGGATATTATGACCCTATTTTTTCTCTAAGAGTGGGAAAAAAAGTATGAATCAAGAGATAAGCAAGAAATATAGTTTTCTCTTTGATAACCTACCAAAAAATTGCAACCGTCAGTCATTTTGTGTGATTTTAAACTGTTCAGGGGTCTCATAGAGAGAAATTGCAACGTATGAGATTGTGGACTTCTCAGACTGAGGAGTCAGATGTCAAACCTTAGATCCTTGTCCTAATATCCCAGAAGGGCACTTCTGGAGACCGTGGCACCTTGATGACCTCCCAGCCTTCAGGACCCAACACACTACTCTCTCCAAGCTTTGTGTTCTTTTCTATCAAAGGGGAAAAGTAGGCTGCCCTGCATGAAGTGGAGCCTAAAGGTATATATTTTATTCTTCTAAACTGGAACTTTCAGGACATTGGACTCTTTTCCTTCCTTTCTCCATCTTTTTTTTTTTTTTTCCCCTAGAATGGAAGAGTAACACCACCAGGGCTTTAGAAATCAGAACTAGGGCGAATCTCAACTCTACCTTTTGGTGACTGTAAGATGTTGACATTTGTGGACTTTGGGGACTTTCATTTTATCATCATAAAATAGGACGAGTGCTACCTTTCTGATTAAAATTAAATAATATAAATACATCTGAGATGATTAGGGATGCTCCACTGATAACTAATTCCTATTCTATTTCCTCTTTATTCTTCTCTGGCTTCTTTGAAGGAAAGGGGAAGAAACAGAATGTGTTTTCATCTAGGTGCACAGCAGGGAAAACTGATGTAAATTTTGCATGCCTGGAGAACTTAAAATACTCACAATCTGGTAAAGATGCAAAATTCCATCTTTACCGGGGTAAATTTTGCTAAGATATTTAAGGAAAATGTCCCCAGAGAGGCATGAGTAGTCTAATATCACAAAACTCATGAAGATTTTGACATTTTCAAATTGTTCTATCTTAAAACTCACTATAATCATTATTATGCTGACTCTTGATGACCTCACTTGGAATGCTCAGGTGGAAAGAGCATGTGTCAAGAGTGCAAAAATGGTGGTCCTGAAGACCCCTAGAAAGATCCTGACCTGGGACCCTAGAGATTGCGTCACACTATGTAATATGATTATATTTACCATAGAACTGAATTAGCACTAAATTGCAAGGTCAGGTTGTGCCTTTGCTAATCAAAAACACAACACTGCCATTCCTGTTTTCATGGTTTGTGCATTGCTAAATACAGGGTCAGGTTTACATATGTTGGTGCCAAACAGGGTGAAAATATTAACATCAAAATAGAAAATTCTAATAAAGCCCATAAAGCATAAGGAACCCAATCATCCTTAACAAAATAATAAACAATTTTGTAGAAACCTCCTGTTATTCCTTAAGTACAGGAACATGCAAGCTAATTATGAGATTTCCCCCTCATAATTTTACCGTGGGGGACACTGAATTGATATGCTTAACTCTTTATTATATGTAGATAGTAGACCTAAAGTTAAGAAACTGTATAAAAAGCTTCATTTTTCAGGTAGTAACTATAATTTTATTCCATTAATTGAAATACCGACAGTTACAGTTCCCTATTTTCATAAAAAACAAAACCAAAAACAAACAAACAAAAAAGACAAGGAACCCTTAAATTAGGAACTTCAGAGGGATCTCCCATTTGAGAATCTTAGTCTGAATCAATGAGAATTTGTTTTCTCTTCATAGTCAAGAATTGTGCTCAGTTTCATCTGTATCAAGAATTAGAAGATAGATTTTCATTTGCCAGATCTTTTTAGGATATATATCTTTTGGTTAAGAAGGAGGCCCAAGGACATTAAAAAAAAAGATAAATCTATAACTGAAATGGCTTTTATCCACATAGGCATGCATGTCCCTTCTGAAGAAAATAAAAGTTGGCAATTACACAGTCATACCACTTGCTAAGAATATTCATTGCCTGTTTTTTTCTTGTGATAAATAAAACTACTTGTCCTCATTTCCTTATTTTCTGCATAGAATGAGCCAAAGACTCTTGAGTTTCCAACCTCATACAGTAAAGGTTTAAGTCCAGAAAGGAAGCAAGAATAATAACAATTAGGTCCACTACCTTGGTATTTGGAGGATTAGTAACTTTTCACGAGGGCTCATAAGCACCCTCCAACCCAATCAAACACTGTTCATGAATATTCTGTTTTAGATACTGAATATACACCTTCCACACCTCCTTTGCTGTTATTGAGGAAAAGGTATATTGCATGCTTGTAAAATCATAAAAATGGCATTTTCATATATATTTTGTTCTATTTCTTACTTTTTCATGCAATTACATTTTTGAAATCTATCCATGTTGCTACATGTCAATATCTTTCCTTCTGCAGTATACTAGTGCCTCATATGCATATCCCACATTTTATTTGTCTTTTATTAATGAAGACTGGGATTACTTCCAACTCTTCCCCTCCTAAAAATAAGTACTAGGGGGAAACCCCATACACATTGCCCTGGGCACACTTGAGACTTCTCCAAGAGTATATAACCAAAATGAGACCAGTGAATCATAAAATATATCCTGTCCATTTCACTAAATACTGTTTATTGCCCTCTCAAATGACTGCATCAAATGTACACTCCCACCAGAAGCATTATTTAGCCACCCTCCACCGGGAGTCAAGAATATCCAACTTTTTAACAGTATCCACTTTTAACAAGTAGTAAGTATCTCAAAGTGGCCTTGAGTCCATTTTTCTGATTTTACTGAGTTTAGGTATGTCCCTCACACACTCATTAGTTGGATTTCCATTTCTGTGAACTGTCCATACTGCTGATCCCTGTTCCCTTCATGAGTTACAGTATGGACGCTTACATGTAATAGATAGTAATCTCCTGACAAATGTAGACATAGAATATTATTTCTAGTCATTCATCCATTATTTTTGTCTGTGATGGCCTTCACTGAATAAAAGTCTTTGTGATACAGTGAAATTCACTACTTTGGTTTATACTTTGCTTGAATCTTATTTAAAAGCTGAAATGATAGGGGCTCCTGGGTGGCTCAGTCAGTTAAGCATCCAACTCTTGATTTCAGCGGAGGTCATGATCTCAGGGTTGTGAGATCAAGCCTGGCATCGGGCTTGCGACGCACTTGCACTGTGCATAGAACCTGCTTAAGAATATCTCTGTCCCTCTTCTTCTCTCCCGTTCCTCTCTAAAAAAAAATTAAAAGCTGTAGTAATAAAATATGACCCTACACTTCTATCAGTCATACAGTCTTAATTTCACTTTTTGGGTCTTTAATCCATGTGGATTCATTTCTGTATATGGTGCACAGTAGTTACCTATAATAAAGGGATCTTCCCAGCATCATTTATAAAGTGCTCCATTTCTTCACTGAGTCCACTGCTCTGTGACATGTGACAACTCGATCCTACATTAAATTCCCATGCACTTGGATTTTTTTTTCTTCCTTTAAACTGTTCCACTAATTTTGTATACCTGCATCCTTTTCACACTTTCTTAATTGCTATGGCCTGTCCCATGCTGAAATATCCAGTATGCTAACTCCACCCTGCACGCCAACCCCGTCAACCTTGTTTTTCTTTCTCTAAATTTGTTTTATATTTTCATAATTTTTTATTTTGTATAAATCATATATAAATGATCAACTTTTTCTAAAAATTCCTTTCTGGACTATATTGAATTTATAAATTAATTCTGGAAAAGTTAAAACCTTCATAACATTGTTCTCTCTCCCTGGACAAAATAATATCCCCATTTATATGGTGTTTCTTCCAAAGTCCTCTGATACAATTTTAAAATTTTTCTCTGTGAAACTTCTGTGCATGACTAAATCATTTGTGAGGGTGGTTTTTTTTTCCATTTAAAATAGTATCTTATTCACTATTACTTATTCTAATCTATTATTTCTAGGAAAATGGGCCAGTGTGGGGTATTGTATACAGATCTCGAATCAAGCTATCTAGTTAAATGCCAGTTCGTTTCAACACGCTTGTCAGTTGATTCTTTTGGATTTTATATGCAATGTACACTGCAAAAATAAAATTTTTGTTCCTTATGCAGCTTCATTTCTGTTATTTCCCTATCTAGAACCTCTAGTGCTAAGGTGAAAAATAGTGATGAGAGTGGGATCCTAGGGAATATTTATCTAAAGTTTCTAAAATGCAATGTTTTCTATAGGTATTTGTGAAATAGATCTCGGTACAGACTTTTTCTGCATTTTTGAGCTAACCATATGCTTTTTCTTCTTTAGGCTAGTGATAATGAATTACATTGCAAGAATATCTTATGTACAACTACAAGTTTCTGGGATAAACCCTACTGTTGAAGTACATGGAGATAGAACCCCACTGGGCCTGGAATTTCCTTTTTCTAGTACTGAACTTCTCCAGCTCTAGTTCCACCAGCTTCACAATAACGAGCTAGACAGATTGTTTGCTTTTTCTCGTATTTAAGGACATGTATAAAATAAGGATATCAATTTCCTGGAAATTTCTAAACCTAGTTTATGTGGTCTTTTATTCTTCTGTTACTTACCCTTAAGATATTAAAATCCATGGGTGCCTGGTTGGCAGTTAAGCGACCCAGATTTCAGCTTAGGTCATGATCTCAAGATCATGAGATCAAGCTCCCTTTTGGGTTCAGCACTGGATGTGGAAACTTCTTAAGATTTCCTCTATCCCTTTCCCTCTGCCCCTCCCTCATGAAAAAAAAGAAAGAAAGAAGAAAGAAAGAAAGAAAGAAAGAAAGAGAAGTACCCACACTGAAATTTCTCTCCCTTATCGTTTTTAAAAATCTTATCAATATGTTTTCCTCCATTAACTTGAAAAGAAGAAGAAGAAAAAAAGGCTTTTCCTATTTTCATCTTTCTCCAATCCCTCCACTCAACCCTCATCTTCCAGACTGGTAATTTTTGGAGATTTAGTTCCATATTGTGAAGAATAAATTGTTTCATTTGTTGTTTAGACAATAGTATAATTCATTACATCCCTTACTCTAGTTCTGGGTGGGGTGGGTGTCAATACTTCTTTCAAATCTGTCTCTTCTCACAGAAGGCATCCCTGAGAATTCTTAAAGAGAAAGTTGTGTGACAAACTTCACAAAACCTTTTATTTCTTAAAATATGTTCATTTCATCCTCGCATGTAAATGTCACAAATGGATATAAAAACTGAATTTCGAATTTGGAGTTTCAACCTTTTGATATCGTTTTCTTATGCTCTTGCCCCCAAAATGGCCATTGAGGTGTCCCATAGCAACGTATTTATTCCTTTGTGGACATTCCACTTTTCTCTCTTTGGGTGATTTTACAATTTTTCCTATCTTTGAAATAATTCAATTTTAATATCTGTAAATCTAACCATGTTTAGTTTGATACCTCTGTCTCTCATTAAATTTTGTTCATTATTTCTAACTATGTCTATCCTCATTCTCTCTAAACATTTCCTTTTTCTTAACACCTAATTCTGTCCGGTGCATTTGAGGAGAGGTCCTTGACTAACCCATTCAGATCTTGACTTGATTTTTGACTGTGTCTATTTTGTTAACTCAAACACTTAACAAAATTATTTTTTATCACCAATATTCCCAACTGGTTCTTCCATGTTGTCATCTTTCAGAGATAGCACTTCTAAAAAGACTCCCTTATCCATCTTAGGGTATTTACTGTGGCCATGAGGGAAAAGGAGGAGGGTTTATAGTCCAGATTGCAGTAACAGATTTTCTCTGCTGTCATGAAGCCCTTACTTACTCCACTCCTGGTCACACATGGTCCTCAGGGTATTAAAATGAGTTTACAGGAAACAATTATGGGACCCAGGAAGAGTGAAAATCCTGACAAACGAAGATAACAGATAAAGAGGCATTCTTTCTGCTGCCATAGTGCTTGGGTAGCAATTGTGGATCAAAAATCTCCTGTCCACACAGGGGTGTTAGAGCCTCAAACCAAGGCAGAATTGCCTGTGTAATATGAACACATGGTTGGTCCTGGTCAACCAGGTGGTACTGTATGGGGTTGTTTTTTGTTTTTTTTTGTTAACAAAAGATTATTTTATATACTCTGGATATTAAAAAATATTTTGTCAAAGAATAAAATTGTAACCCGTATGCCCATATGGACATACATGGGTTTTTTTTGACTGAATAATACTAAGATTTAAAATTTATTTTGTTTCAGACTTTAAAATAATCTTCCATCTTATCCCCACTCATTGCTAGTTGTATCAAATGTATTCCCTTGCCAATAATTCTAATAGCATGTCCTAATTAACTCATTTTATCTTTCGGTATAAATCAATTACAATTAAAATGGAGTTTGTTGAATCTCAGTAGAGTATTGTTTCATGTTAAAAACATTTTTACTCAAGAGATCAAGTGTGATTAACTTCAGTTAGAGGCTAAAAGTTCAAGTTACTCCAAGTAGAGGGAAGTAGTTACAGGGTCTTTCTTTATGGAATATTGTATTCTATTTCTAAATGCAGGATGATAAATCTCCATTAGTCATATTAATTTTCTGCAAAGTAAATTTAAATGTTTTTTCTCCAGTAACATGAATGAATATGAAGGTAAAACCAAGGGGGCTTCCTAGGGGGCTGTCAAACAGGACCCCCATGACACATTCTCCTGAAAGACGGTCTGAATGATGTACTCCTGCACCTGCCACTTTGCCTTCTCAGTCTGGCATTTACTTATCACAATGTTTTTGAGATTGATCCATGCCATTTCATGGATCAGTCATCTCTTCCTCTCTTATAGCCAGATAATATCCCATCATATGTATTTCTGTGCCACAATTACTTGTTCAGTAATAGGTATCTGGGTTCTTCTAAGTTTGGTAACTATTAATAAATTTGCTGTAATCATTCGAGTATAGTTTGTTGTACGTACCTACACACACTTTCATATACTCTAGAGAAAATCCCATAAGTGGGATTATTTAACTTTCCACCATTCATTTTTAAACTTTAAATTGTTATTTAATTTTCCACCATTATTTCTGGTAGAAAGCGAGGCTAGTGGAAAGGCATTCTTTTATAAAGCTGCATTGCAAATATAGCATACATGAAACGCATATGAGAGTTCATTATTCATCTCCTTGTCAGCACTTGATGTTGTCAGGATTTTTGTTGTTGTTTTAATTTTAGTCACTATAATATATGTGCAATGGTATCCCATCATGATCTTGCTTTTCAGTAACTAATGGTGTTGAGCAACTTTTCATATGCTTATATGCCATCCACATCTCTTCTTTGGTAAAGAAAAGACACTAGTGAAGTGTCCATTCAAACCTTTAATCCAATTTCCATTAGAGATTTTCTTCTTCTTATGGAATTATAAGAGGTGTGCTTTTTTTTAAATAAAGTTTGGATGGAAGTCTTTTATCAGATAGGTTGCTTGCAAATACATTTTCCCACCAGGTGATTTGTCTTTCCATTTTCATAACTGCATATTTCAAAGAATAAAGTTTTAAAATTTAATAAAGTATAATTTATTATTTTTTTCTTTTATTATTTCTTCGTTTTGTAATCCATTAGGTAGATCCTTAAATATTATACTAAGATTTTATTCCATAGTTGTACATCAGGTTTCATAGCTTTTGATTTTACTTTTGAGGATGTAACCCATTTATAGCTAATCCTTGTACGTGGAGGATATGAAGTACGAGTTAAAGTTCATATATTTACATATGGATATCCAGTGTTCTAGCATCTTTCTTGAAAAATCTGTCCTTTCTCTTTTAAATTATCTTGGCATGTTAGCTGACCAGAGCTGCATTTCTATTACTGGAATCTTCATTCAGTTCCATGAATGATTACATAAATGCCTTCATCTACCGACACTGTCTTGACTATTGTAGTTTTATAGTAAATCTTGAAATTGGATAGTGTGAATTCTCCGACTTTAATCTCCTCTTCCAAAAATATTTTGACAATCTAGGTTTGCCTTTGCTCATAAATTTTTAGAACCAGTTTGTCAATTTCTACAAAAATGGTTGCTGAGGTTTTTTTTTTAAATTTCTTTTCAGCGTAACAGAATTCATTATTTATGTACCACGCCCTGTGCTCCATGCAATACATGCCCTCCATAATACCCACCACCTGGCTCCCCCAACCTCTCACCCCCCGCCCCTTCAAAACCCTCAGGTTGTTTTTCAGAGTCCATCGTCTCTCATGGTTCACCTCCCCTTCCAATTTCCCTCAACTCCCTTCTCCTCTCCATCTCCCCATGTCCTCCATGTTATTTGTTATGCTCCACAAATAAGTGAAACCATATGATAATTGGCTCTCTCTCCTTGACTTATTTCACTCAGCATAATCTCTTCCAGTCCCGTCCCAGTCCCAAGACCAAATCTCTTCCAGTCCCGTCCCAGTCCCGTCCCAGTCCCAACCCAAAAGTTGGGTATTCATCCTTTCTGATGGAGGCATAATAATACTCCATAGTGTATATGGACCACATCTTCCTTATCCATTCAGTTGCTGAGGTTTTGAGGAAGATATCTTCATCAGATTGAGGAAGCTCCCTTTCTAATAGCAGTTTTCTATGAGTTTTTATAATGAAAGAAGCTGAATTTTGTCAAATGGGTTTTTGCCTGTTTTAAAATTAAAATTATATAGTTCTCTTTCAATCTATTGGTAGAATGAATTACATTGGTCTATTATTGAATGCCAAATAGACCATGCATTGCTGGTATAGGTCTAGTTTTGTTGTGATGCATTATACTTTTTAATATGTTGCTGGATTCAGTATGGCTAATAATGACAACATTTCCTCTACTTCTTTGGTTTCTTTTTTTTCCTTTTTTTAAAATTTCTTTTCAGCGTAACAGAATCCATAGTTTTACACCACACCCAGTGCTCCATGCAATGCGTGCCCTCCCTAATACCCACCACCTGGCTCCCCCAACCTCCCACCCCCCACCCCTTCAAAACCCTCAGGTTGTTTTTCAGCGTCCATAGTCTCTCATGGTTCATCTCCCCCCCAATTTCCCTCAACTCCCTTCTCCTCTCCATCTCCCCAGGTCCTCCCTGTTATTTGTTATGCTCCACAAATAAGTGAAACCATATGATAATTGACTCTCTCTGCTTGACTTATTTCACTCAGCATAATCTCTTCCAGTCCCGTCCACGTAGCTACAAAAGTATCATATCAAAAAATGGGCAGAAGATATGAACAGACATTTCTCCAATGAAGACATACAAATGGCTATCAGACACATGAAAAAATGTTCATCATCACTAGCCATCAGGGAGATTCAAATTAAAACCACACTGAGATACCACCTCACACCAGTTAGAATGGCCAAAATTAGCAAGACAGGAAACAACGTGTGTTGGAGAGGATGTGGAGAAAGGGGAACCCTCTTACACTGTTGGTGGG
>PISX010003454.1:61700-129920 GCA_004024625.1 Mellivora capensis | reverse complement strand
CAAGGTAGCGCTTCTCAACCCAAAACAGCAGATAGTTCTATTTCTGCGGAGCAGGAAGAGCCTTTTATGTTTAATTTTTATCAAGCTGTGAAATAAGGTTTTAGCTGTGGGTGTCTCATTGATGCCAGCCGTGTTCGGGAGGCTCTGTCTCTCCAGTGTCTTTAATATCATGCCCCCACAGGGTCCCCCATGGCAAGAGCACATGGCCCTAATGAGAGAGCAACTTCTTCCTTAAAAACTTCCCAGAGAGTTCTTTCCTCACGATTTTTCCTCAATTTTATTCATCCTATTATCTCAGAAAGCCCCATTCAGTATCTGTAATCGGTATTAGACACTCAGCAAAGCAGGTCTAAATCAATAAGCTTCAAGGGGGCCAAACTGCCTTTTCCATACTGAGGACTAATGGGATTGTAGGGTGTGTGTGCGCGCCTGAGAGAGAGAGAGAGAGGGAGATGGAATAAAGACGGGTTTACAGTTTTGTTTTTCCAAGACACCTAAAAAAGCCAACTGACACTTGAAAATAAATAAAACAAATTTCCCTTAAAGCAGAGAAGCTGATGTGCATCAGAATAATAGCATTCTCTGAGTCAGCCCTTTGGGTTTCCATCCAGAGTTAGGTCCATTTGTGTTTCTTGGAAAGCAGAATTTTAGAAAATCTAGTGCCCGCCACACTCTCAAGCAGAGAACCAATGAAGAACTAGGAATGGCAAAAGTTCTGTTGGTTTTTCCACAGACCCTCTTGGCCTAAGCTTATAAGCTGACATCCAGAGAAGTGAAACAATCTACCCAGAGCCATATAGCTGTGAAGAGGCTGAGCCGGGCTTAGAGCCCAGATCTCTTAGTTCCCTGGTCAGGGCTGTGTCTGTTGCTGTGTCTACCCCCCACCCCGGGCTTTTCCATCTTATCGAATGCATCCGAACAAAAAGGAGAAGTGAAATGTTCACCAGATGTTCCCTTGGGGGGTGCCTGGGTGGCTCAGTTCTTAAGCGTCTGCCTTCAGCTCAGGTCAGGTTCCCGGGGTCCTGGGACAGAGCCCCTCATCGGGCTCCCTGCCCAGCAGGAAGCCAGCTTCTCCCTCTCCCACTCCTCCTGTTTGTGTTCCCTCTCTTGCTATATCTCTCTCTCTGTCGAATAAATAAATAAAATCTTTTAAAAAAAAAAAAGAATTTTCCTCGGATCAGCAGACCATGTGTTAGGAAGAAATAATTGAAGATGCACTGAGAATACTGTTTAAAACCCAAAATGTAAGTTCAAGGAATTAGAGATCACTTCTCAACTATTTTCAAAGAATGGGTCCTATTAAATGGAGATTTACTGACTTCTATCCTGAATGTTGTTCAGGATCAAGAACTGTGATAGAATAGCTAAGCTTAATAGAGTGGTTGGCAAAGTAAAATTTGGATTAGGGGATCATAATCCTGGGGAAAAGAAGAGAAACTAGTAAAACTGGGCATTATTTGGGAAGGAATGGGGATGGGAGGACATTAGCAGCCTTGCCAGAGATGAACTTTTGGAAGTTAAGAGGGATTCTTAGATTATTGGCTGAGTTGCATGTGTTAGAAATCCCTATCTTGGTTAGGGCAATGTTAACTGGTGAAACAAACCCCAAAAGTTCAGTGTTGAATGTAATTTCTCACTTTATGGGAAACTCTACGGCAGATGCTCCTTATCAGTGAAGAGCTATCCTCCACATGGTGATTCAGGGATTCAGGCTCCTTTAACCCTGTGGGTCTGCCACCCCCTAAGGCCTTTGAGTTTTTCCTTCTAGCTGGTGGGAAGAGAATAAGACATCGGAGAAGGCATACCCACTTCTTTAAAACTCAGACTCAGAAATGATACACATCACTTTCACCCACATTCCACTGGCATCAACAAGTCATGTGGAGTCCCCTGGATTCAAGGGAGCTTGAAAAGAGCAGATCTCGGGAGCGCCTGGGTGGCTCAGTGGGTTAAAGCCTCTGCCTTTGTCCAGGTCATGGTCCCAGGGTCCTGGGATCAAGCCCCATATCGGGCTCTCTGCTCAGCGGGGAGCCTGCTTCCCCCTCTCTCTCTGCCTGCCTCTCTGCCTACTTGTGATCTCTGTCAAATAAATAAGTAAAATCTTTTAAAAAAAAAAGAAAGAAAGAAAGAAAGAAAGAAAAGGGCAGATCTCTCTGTAGGATCTTCCAGATGTGAAAAGGAGACTGAATTGAGATAGGTGACTAGGTACCACTATAACATCCCTTCCCCCATTCCTCCTAGAAAATCTTCATCAAAGCTTGTATCACTTCCTAAACTTTGGAGAGGCCAGATTGTTTGGGAAGAATTTGAAATTCTGTGACCTGAGTGAGGTGGGAAAATCAGTCTGTCCAAGAGACCAAGGAACAAGACAGTCGCTCACACAAGTGTACAGTGCACCCCTCCTGGGCACATTGTGTGTACAGGTTAGTAGCAGCTCTTCCAAATTAGCCCAAACTGGAATTCAGAGCCTAGCAATTTCTGGAACTGGTTCACTGGATGTATGTTATACACAAGTTGCCATGTAGCTATGTGGGAGGGTTGGGTTGTAATTTTGACAGGAGAAGCAGGGAGAAACTTTGTCCAAGTTCTTTTGTGGAGGAGTTGGTGGAAAGGAGAATAAGGAAGAGGCTGCCAAGGGAACTGCCCAACCAGGCCATGTGGATACATTTTTAGCCCCTAGAAAGAGAGGACATAGGACCGGAAGCTGAAGATGCTGTTTCCATAAAGGTTGTGTTTCATAATACATGGTCAGGTTATACTTTCTGGATCCCTTCTATTTGAGTCAATCCATGTGACTACTTTTGACCAATGAACTAGGAATAGAAGTGATGCATGCACGCCAGTGTTCATAGCAACAATGTCCACAATAGCCAAACTGGAAGGAGCCGAGATGCACTTCAACAGATGAATGGATAAAGAAGATATGGTCCATATATACAATGGAATATTATTCAGCCATCAGAAAGGATGAATACCCAACATCTGCATCTACACGGATGGGACTGGAGGAGATTATGCTGAGTGAAATAAACCAAACAGAGACAATTATCATATGGTTTTACTTATTTGTAGAACATAAAGAACAAGCATGGAGGACATTAGGAGAAGGAAGGGAAAAATGAAGGGGGTGGGAATTGAAGAGATGAAGCATGAGAGACTATGGACTCTGGGAAACAATCTGAAGGTTTTAGAGGGGAGGACGGTAGGGGGATGGGTTAGCCCGGTGATGGGTATTAAGGAGGACATGTATTGCATGGAGCACTGGGTGTTATACACAAACAATGAATCATGGAACACTACATCAAAAACTAATTATGTACTGTGTGGTAACTAGCATAACATTAAAAAAAAGTGATGTATGTTAATTTCAAATGGAACACTTAATTCCTGGTGAAGATCTGCCTAGACCTCCTTTCCTTCTGTCACAGTAACCTGCAATATTCATGACGGTAATCATTTCATCAGCCTATCCCTTTTGCCTGATTATACAAACAGGGCACCACTACTGATATGCCCTAGTCATGTGGTAAGGGAACATTTAACCTTTGCTCTTTGGGGCCTCTGGGATTTCAGAGTGTTTGTTATTACAGCATAAACTAACATCACTTGACTGATACAAAGATCCTAGTGAGACCGGAGAATAAAAATGTGTTGTTTTCACAGTAGAAGACAAACTGTAACACAGAGCAGATGGATGGACACTCTCCCCACTTTCACATTCAAGCACAGCAACAGCAGTAACTGCAGTAACAATGGAACAATCATATATGCCATACCCAGCAGAATGGAAAGAAAATCATATCCTTGAGGATCAAGAAACAGGTAAAACCACCATCTTTGAATGGGATGATGTGACCAGGACACCACCACAGCTAGATGAGTTAATTTAGTTAACACTTTCACAGATGTTTCCAAGCACGAATCCCAGCTGGTCCTTATCTCTGTTTCGATTGTGTCTAGAGGCAAGGACCCAGGAGGGGCATCCAAATGGCTGAGTAGAAGTCACATGTTATACACGAGCAACAACAGGTGTTGGTAAGGACTCAGAGAAAAAGAAACTCCAGGGCACTGTTGGTAGGAATGCACACTGGTGCAGCTGCTGTGGGAAACAGGATGGAGGTTCCTCAAAAAGTTATGAATAGAACTACGCTATGACCCAGTAATCCCACTACTGGGTATTTACCTTAAAAGTACAAAAGCACTAATTCAAAGGGATACATGCACCCCTGTTTATAGCAGCATTACTTAAAATAGCCAAACTATAGAAGCAACCCAAGCATCCACTGATAGATGAAGATAAAGACATGATATATAGATATAAAGATGTGTATACACACACACACACACACACACACACACAATGGAATACTATTCCACCATAAAAAGAATGAAATCTTGCCATTGGCAACTACATGGTTGGAGCTAGGGAGTATAATGCTATGCAAAATAAGTCAGTCAGAGAAAAAAAAATCACGATTTCACTCATATGTGGAATTTAGGAAACAAATGAGCAAAGGAAAATGAGAGAGAGAGAGAGAAACCAAGAAAAAGACTTAACTACAGAGAACACAATGATGGTTACCAGAAGAGAGGTGGGTGGGGGTATGGCTGAAAGAGGTGATAGGAATTAGCAAGCATACTTATCACGGTGAGCACTGAGTACTATGGAGGATTGTTGAATCCCTGTATTGTACCCCTGAAACCAACATGACACTGTATATTAACAATACTGGAATTCAAACAAAAAGCTTAATGTAAATAAAGAGATGGGGAGAAAATGTCACATGTTATAATACAGCCCTCAAGGGGCCAAGAGATAGAGGGTCTCCATTTGCTGCAGACAGAGCCCTTCCTTTGATCCTCCAACATCACACTCAATGCGATAGTTCTCCAACACAGGAAATGACCTGGATACTAGAAAGCAAAAATAAGATGACAAATCCCTTTACAAAGGGATTCTGTAGGTTTGCTTTGACCCTGACTCCGCCCCCTCCTGTCCCTGCTCTATTTTTTTCACAGCTGGAATTCTCAGCCTCAGATTCTCCTACCATAGGATTTTTCTGTAACAGTCTTTGTGGTTGAAAGGAGAACTCTGTATTCACAACCTACCAAGGTAGCAACATGGATCTTTTGACTACGAGTTTTGTGACCCACCTTCAAGGAAGCTTTGTGCGATGCCCATTGGGTTCAAACTCTCCCAACAGGTAAATGTCTTCTTGCCATAAGCTGGTTGCCCAGCATATCGCTCTGCCCTCAATCCCTTCAGCTATAGGCCAAGCAACTTTGAACAAGTCAGCTTTCTTAACCCTGGATCTTTGCACCTGTAGAGGAAGGTTAACAATCCCTGTCTTACAGGGTTATTATGAGAAGTAAATGCAATAACATCTGAGAGTGGCTGGCAAAGTGCCCAGCATAGGAGAGTCTCAAATAGCGTTGTTCATTTATTCTCTCTCAAATTTTATAAGCAAGTTAGAAAGACCAGATGCATCTTTTCCGTGACCCGAAAACGAGTTTTAAAATCCTGCTATTCAGGAGTTTTTAGAATGGGTTCAGCTGCATAATTCCCCTTTGCAAACATGTGGAAACCCAAAATGTAAAACAAATAAGGCCAAACTGTTTTGGCTGAGGCTCTGGAGGAGCTTGGAGCCTGGACAACTGGAATGATCCACATCACTTCCTACTGTCCTTGCCACCTCCGAGAAGCAGCCCTCCTACCCCTCCCCTGAACTGGAGGGCTCCAAGAAGTATAGACATAAAGTCATTACCTACCCCAAACGTTTATTCTACAGACAGAGAAAATAAGGCTCAGAGAGAAGTCCTTTGCTTAAAGACTCCATAAGAACTTTGTCACCTTTTGAAAGTCAGTGGCTGCTGATACTTAAAAACTCATCTGGATGATGGAGATATAAGTAATAGAGCAAGTACAATAAAATGCTAATTTAGAATCTAAGTGCAGGTATCTGGATGTCTGTTGTAAAATTCTTCCAATGTGGCAAAAATTTCTAGCCTAGGATGTTGGGGGAAAATCTGGAGGAGAAGCCTACAGCTTCATGGTCAAGAGACCAATCAGGTTTCTAGAAAGTAAAATGGTTTCAAGTTTATAGCTTATCTACTTTAAGCTTTTAAAATATTCGTGTCTCTAGATTGTCCAGTCATGGGTGGGTAGATTTAAGATTTTTCTTTGTGGGGCCAAGAAGGTAGTAGAGAGAATGCTGGCTATGGATTTCTCTTGGATGCCAAAACTACCAAAAGAAATGTGGAAAAACTTTTAAGACGGTGAGTTTACAGAAGAAATCACATGAGTGATTTAGAAAAGCTGCAAATTTGGGACAAAGGAATCAACTGTAGGGTCTAGGTAATTAGTCTTATTGATGATCTTTCATAGATTTGTGTTGATAATTTCTATCTGAAGTGTAATCTTTCTATACATATGCACAGCAGACACACAAACATACACACACCAGGAGTTGGCCAAGGGCAGTTTCACAATCTAAGACCATGCTACATATGGATTAAGGAATAATGAATACAGTAAAAAAGAAAAACAGACGATGGAATATTACTCAGCCATCAGAAAGGATGAATACCTAACACTCACATCAACATGGATAGAACTGGAGGAGATTATGCTAAGTGAAGCAGAGAAGATAAATTATCATATGGTTTCACTTATTTGTGGAACATAAGGAGCAGCATGGAGGACATTAGGAGAAGGAAGGGAAAAATGAAGTTAGGGGGAATCAGAGGGAGGGTGAACTGTGAGAGACTGTGGACTCTGGGGAACAATCTGAAGGTTTTGGGGGGGGGATGGGTTAGCCCAGTGATGGGTATTAAGGAGGGCATGTATTGCATGGAGCACTTGGTGTTATAGGCAAACAATGAATCACGGAACACTATATCAAAAACTAATTACATACTGTATGTTGACTAACATAATAAAAAAATTAAAACTACAAAAAAAAAGTAATGCTAAGAAGCAATAACACTTTCCATGTCCAAGAAAAATTTTTTTCAACAATACCTCTATATTTTCAAGAGGAAAAAAAAAAAAGAAGAGTGGTGGCCCTAAAAATAGATGATCTAAACTCTGACTAACAGAGTCCCTGGAGGAATAGAGAAGGTAAGTAACCTTGAAATCTTAATTAAGGAAATAACTAGGAAAACATTTCTTAGATCTATTAAGGGACCTCAGCAAACAAATAGAAGGAATTCTCATGACTCTGGCTAGAAAAGGCCCTAAAAGAGAAGCCCAAAGCATGTCATTTAAACAGTGTAAACAGAAGGAAAGACATAGAAAGAAACAAATGTCAAGAATAAAGCATAACTAATTGAGAAGGAATGAGCAACTAGTACAGAGAGAAGGAACGGGATTTAGAGCTGGCAGATAGTTGCTGCTTTGCAGCTATGTGGCTTACTCAACCCACCATGTTATCAAACCCAGTTTATTCCATCTTGTTATTCAGCCCCTCTATGAAATGGGGTAACTGTATCTGCCTCCCGCAGCAGTTACAGGAATCAAGTGGGGTAACCCATGTTGGTGGTCTTCATGCCGACTGAAGGGCTGCCATGATGGGGTGAAGGTGTAAGGGGAGCTCAGAGAGAGGGGTGCTTCCCTGTCCCAGATCTCCCAGTCAAATCACTCCAATGATACCAGTTTCCCATATATGAGTCTTCTTCATAATACTTTGTTTGCAGAGAACCCGCTATAGGGGGAGAAAAAGCATGAAAACCAGCAACCAGAGCAAATGTATTTGATGGAATGGAAAGCACCAATTGAACATATTAGGATCCATTCCTTCATACATTCATCAGGTACAGACTGCCTGGAGCTGTACTAAGCAGGGAGCAAAATAGTGGGGAAGACAGACAGTAAACATGTGAACTGATAAGTTACATAACAGGTCGAAAGCTCCAGAGAAACACAAAGTGAAGTCAAAGGATAGGGTGGTTGAGGGTGTTTTTCTAACAAGATAGTTAGAAAACACTTTGCTGATCTAGTGATGTTTGAACAGACCTGAAAGGAGGGGCTGAGCCATGCACACATCTGGTGGAAGAATGTTCTAATCACAGACAGCAATAAGGGATAAGAAAGATAAAGAGGGGATCCATGAGCAAGATGACATAGGGCCTTGCTGTCCATGGAGAGGACAAAGCATTTCATTCCGAGTGAGATAAGGAGCTACCAGGGGGGTTGGAACAGAGTGGGGGCACGATCTTATTTGCATTTTAGATGGATCGTTCCGGCTGCTGTGGGGAGAACAGACTGCAGAGTCAGAAGGAAAGTAAGAACAGGGAAGAAGGAGAGATGTTGGTGGTGAGCAGTGCTGTATTCAGGGTGTATTTTTAAATGAGCACTGGCAGGATTTATTGGTAGATTAAATGTGATGGGAGAAAGAAGGGTCAAGGGTGGCCCTGAAGATTTTGGCTGGATGACTGGAGATTGGACTTGGGGAGGTGAGAATGGGAGAGGTCATACAGGGGAATTTGGGTGGAAAAGGAGAAGAACCAGGAGTTCTGCTTTGGTGATTTTTGCTGTGAGATGTCTCTTTGACTCTCAGAAGAGGAGATGTCAGCCAGCTAGCTGGACATGCAAGCCTGGGTGTAGGGGAGAGGCTGGTGAGAGGTCACTTTGCCATGCATGGACACTACTGATTCTTGGTCGTGGGGACGGGGTGGCTGAAGACCTCTCTAGGGAATAAGGACAGGTGGAAAAGGGGTTCACAGCACTTAGCAAAGACTACTCTAACCTATGGCACCTGACCACATGTTAAAAGGATGAAGCTTGGGACACCTGGGTGGCTCAGTCATTGAGTGTCTGACTTCATCTCAGGTCATGATCCCAGAGTTCTGAGATCAAGCCCCGAATCGGGGTCCCTGCTCAGAGGCAGGCCTGCTTCTCTCTCTCCCATTCCCCCTGCTTGTGCTCCCTCTCTTGCTGTGTCTCTCTCTGTCAAGTAATAAATTAAAAAATCTTTAAAAAAAAAAGGATGAAGCTTACCTAAATAGATAATTTAAGTATTGCACTGTGTCATCTTACCATAGGAGCTTAGAAAGATAAGAGGGAAAGGAGGACAAACATGAAGGTGAGGTTTCCAAGACAGAAAAAGTCTAACAAAAAGTAGGGCTTAGGAAGATGGGAGAGACTCTAAGAACATCTCCCACCCACTGCAACATTCAGGTTCAAAGAAGAGATGGAGGTTCAAATATATCAAGAATAGAAAGAAAGACAAAACACAACAATTTGATCTAGTTAAAGAGGTTTAATTGTGAAACAATATTAGACTGGTGGGGAAATTGTCCTTCTGATTGTATTCAAATAGAAATACTCAAGGTATTTAAGGGAAATAATATTTATAATGAGAGAAAACAAAGAACTTCATTAAGCAGAAAATAAGACAGGTTGAGGGAGAAAAGGATAAATATGATTATACCATTAAGCAGTAATAGGCTACATTCAGCTTCTGGTTTTAAATACCATCTACCTGGAAGCCCTGAAAGAGCCTTTCTCAACTTTTAATTAAAATGTCTTTAAAAAAACAGAAAAATCAAAATTAACAACTCTATGAAAAACCAGGACCAGTCACCAACCTATTTCTCCGTAGAACTTGGGAGAACTTCCTTTATGAAAATGGATATGGGAATGGAAGAAAAAACACATGTGGGGGCTCTCTGGGGCTGAAACCAGACATATGGCCTTCCTTCCTTCTCCCATATTTGGTCTCTGGTTCAAGGTCTGTGTTGTCCAAAACCTGAGCGATATCCCCTGTCTTGCAAGAATGCTGATTTTTTTTTTTTTAGACCATCCAAGTACAATTCCTCTTCCTCTAAACCCTACCTCCCCTAGCCCAAATCAGGAACTCTTTCCAACATTCAGTTGAAACACACCACTCCCCCAAAAAACCAGATGTAGCGGCTCATGGGAGCATTGGGGTCTGAAGCATTCTAGAAGGTAAAACCTTGGGGAAGAAAGTTCCCAGGAGGAGCATTGAAGAGCTAGCTATCAGAGCAATATATTCTGGGAGGGAAGGGTTTCACTTCCCACATGTGATAAACCACAGGTCTTCGGAGGGAAGGGTCCCTCCTTGGCTAACAGAGCTTCCCTAGAGTGAATTTGCCACACATTGGAGGTGGGTCTTGGGAGCTGTGTTCGCTGGATCTCTGAGAGGGACGTTTGACCCAGTGCAAAGTGAACCCAGTAGGCAATGCACATCACCAGCCATGAGGAAGAACCATGACAAAGCATCTCTCCTTTCTGCCAAGGATGAGAGCAGAAAGCTGCCACCACCACCACAACCCACAACCCACTAAGTAAATATAATTGCCATCAGCATCAAAGACCAAGTGAAACAAAACTGTAGATCCAGTGAGAAAGAATTTTACTACCTAGACTAGAAAGAAGCAGCTAATCATTAAAACAAAGAAGGGAGGGGCACCTGGGTGCCTCAGTCTATTGAGCATCTACCTTTGGCTCTGGTCATGATCCCAGGGTGT
Source organism: Mellivora capensis (assembly GCA_004024625.1). Taxonomy (NCBI): domain Eukaryota; kingdom Metazoa; phylum Chordata; class Mammalia; order Carnivora; family Mustelidae; genus Mellivora; species Mellivora capensis. Next base: position 119,429 of record PISX010003454.1, on the reverse strand, counting down.
TGGGATCCAGGTTCATATCAGGCTCACTGCTCAGTAGGGGAGTCTGCTTCTCCCTCTGCTCCTCTCCCTGCTTGTGCCCTCTCTCTCTCTCTCTCTCAAATAAATAAAATCTTTTTTAAAACTTAAAATAAAGAAGGGAATTTCAGAAAACTTACTTTTGACAGGTCACAGCTGATCTCTATGTTCCAGGGATGGAAAGCCATAAAAAAAAAAAACAACAGACAGAAATGAAAACACAACAAAATAAGATGGGAACTAAATGAGATGAGAAGAACTTGCTGAGAAATTTGAAACATCACTGGGGAAGGGACATAACTGCTTTGTTCCACTTTCTATCACCAAGCCCTAATCCAGTGCCTATATGCCACCAGTCTATGTTCCAAAAGTTGCCAGAAGTCCAACCAAAGCATGAGAGGATCATTACTTTATATCACAAATATTAGACTGTGTTGCTTTTCACGTAAATATAGTTCTCTATCAGTAGGTTATAGGTCTTGATTTTGGGAGGTTAATACTCTGATAATCTAATCATGACCTATCAGATTAATCATCATTAATAATCAACAGTTCAGGGGCACCTGGGTGGCTCAGTCAGTAAAGCGTCTGCCTTCGGCTCAGGTCATGATCCCAGGGTCCTGGGACCAGGCCCCACATCAGGCTCCCTGCTCAGTGGGGAGACTTCTTCTCCCTTTCCCACTCCCCCTGCTTGGGCTCTCTCACTCTCTCTCTATCAAATAAATAAATAAAATCAGTTCATGTTTCTGGTAAATTGGGTGCAGTTGGGGAAACAGGAACATACACACAATGTAATAAAATTAAGTAGATCACATGCAATGTTAGAGACTGACCGTGTTCCCTAGAATTCATATGTTGAAACAGAATTCCCAGTGGGTTGGAATATGGAAGCAGGGCTTTTGGGAGGGGATTAGATCATGATACCAAAGCTACCATGAATGGGATGAGTGTCTTTACAAAAGAGACCCCAGAAAGCTCCCACTAGGTGAGATTATAGTAAGAAGACAGCAGCCTAAGACCCAGGAAGCAGGCTTTGACCAGACACCAAACCTGCCAGCACCTTTATCTTGGACTCTCCAGCCTCTGGAACCATGAGAAATCAATTCCTGTTTTTTAATAGACCACCACACTTACAGTGTGTTTGTGATAGCAGCCTGAATGTTCTAAGATGTGGAGGTTACTACACAACTCCAGCCTTATTAAGGTTATGCCCTAAAGAGTTAAGTTAATGGCACTTGTCCAGATTTGGAGAAACATTTAGGGCCATTTCAAACCGTTAGGATCAGTACCTATTTTGGTTTGGATACACATGCACTTGTCTCCCTCTTGTTCAAAATAACAACCTACGCTATCAATGTCTCTCCATCACATTAGGTAAAGGGTGTAATAATTGTACAGTACTTTATCCTGCTCAAAGTGTGTTCAGATCCATTATGTCATTAGAGCTTCACAGCAAGTCAGAGAGGTGGATCAGGTGTCCGCCTGTGTCCACTCGGAAGAGGGAAGTAGCAGAAGGAAAGAGAGTGCTGTGGCTTCCCGCACATGGAAGGGAAAGACAGTAGATTCATACCCCTCCTCAACATGCTTAGCTCCCCTTCCAGCCACATTCAGCCACAGGACACAGTGCTCAAATCTAGCATGTGACTCATGGAGACCTTAGCCCACAAGCACGCTGAGGACTTCCTCATAAGGGCTGGCTGAGAAGCTTCTAGAATGACAAGTGGCTACAATCCTTAAGAACTGTAAATGAAAGCATGAGCAGTATGGATGACTTTTGGCGGGTAACGTATACAAGGGGGTAAGGAGGGTTGGTTCTGTGCCACAGGTATGTTCTCGTTCTTGGCCTCGGTGCTGGGACACGGGTACATTCACATGGCGATCATTCCTGGCACTGCATTTCCCCTTGTGATTTGCATGCTTTTCTGTGTTGAGGTTATAGGCTCGCTAAATGTGGGAATCACTTGAAGGTCCAGATACCTTTCTAATTCTGTGCTTGCCTTCTCCTCTCTGCCTCTCAGTGTTTTGTATTCTTTTTCAGTCCTCTCCCAGGGTGGGTCACCCTACTTGTTAAAACTGTACTACAGCAAATGTTGGTAAATGATGTGCCTTGTGGTAGTGATTAAGTTAAATCAAACACATTTGTCACTGAAGAGATGGCCTCCAGCTGTTTATCTGGGAAATATAATTGAATACTAATGGGATAAACACCAAGTTGCCAGTTTTATTTTCACTAAAGGTGTGGACTGCAATAAGAGAGGGTGTGTTTCTCTATATTTAAACACAAAGAGAATTTTTATAAATGTATGAGACCGCTTTGAAATTTAACCCGAGTGACTTCATCACCACCTCATGTCGCTCCCATCAAAGAGAAATAAACAATAGGATATTCTCATTTCCGTGATACAATGGGTACTTTACTTTAACCCTGAACTTGCTTTGCTCTCTACTTAGGGAAGAACCCACCCACGCATTTCCCACTGCATTAGCTCAGTCTACACTGCCTGGAGAGGCTTGTTACATTCTTGTCCTTGACCCACACTCAGTATCACATAACAGTTATCCAGAGTTGGACAGAAGTGATAATAGGCTCTGAAAGTATTTGTTAAATAACCTGAAAAGTAGACTGATGATGTAAAAGAACATGATGTTGCAAGTGGAGGCAAAAAGTTTGAACAAAAATGTTTTACGTGGAAAAAACAATCCTGATGACATTCTATAATACTTCTGAAGTATCCTAAGCACGCTCCAAACTGAATCATGAACTTGAGCCCCCCCTCCCGCCCCTGAGGATGCTTGCCATCTCAGAGAGGTGAATACACTCCAAAAAAAGTAGCAAACCCAGACCCAGTAAAGACACCCAGCCAGCGTGGCTAATTTGGTTCAAGCATCCTTGGACGAGTTGGTCTTCCAAGTTACAAAGGTATAAGGTGCAATTTCCAGCATTCCCCTCTGCCCTTTCTTCTGGATGAAAAACAGAACAGTTGAGCAACATCCCCAGGGTTCCAAAACATTCACCCACGTTCCCAGGACTGTTTTGTGACTGTCCATGAAGTTAGCTAGAAATCATATACATCAAACATCAACAAGAGTGGTGTAACAGGAAACCAGATAAGTTTGTAGTAAGGATGCTGATGTAACCATGGACTACCTCTTGCTAGTAGATTTGACCAAGACCCAGAAACCAAACAGACCACCCATGGTGGGGATAATTAGAGAGAGATGCAAGAGAGTAATGGGGCAGCCCAGGTAAGTGGCCATCATTAACTGGGAAGTCTAGCAATAAAGTCATATCATCAGAGGTCTTGTAGAAAGGCAGAGCCCAGGATCTGGAAAGTCCATCAGTAGGCAATGGGGACCAACTTCCAGAAAGGAAGGGACCTCGCAGAATCCCAAGATCACCCATTCTTGGAAATCAGATTCTATTTCATACACACATTCAGGTCCTTGCCTTTCTACTCCCACCCATGTATCTTTCTGCATAAGACCCATCACCTCCCACCACTGAGAAAGGAATAAGCCAAAAACATGAAGGGAAAGAAGATAATGAATAATTAAGGTTTTTTCCCCCTCCCACCTCACCCTCTCCCAGGTGGCCATTCAGCATTATCTGTCTGGTCAACCTGAGTCTATTCACTGATCAACAATTTTCAGCAACTCTCCTTGAATTAAAACCAGAGAAACACACTGTTAATAGATTTTTTTTTTCCCTGTCAAACCACTTTTACCTTTTCCCCTCAACTATGTTTCCATTCAAAATCCTTTAACAATACACACAAAGGGGGAAAAAGTGGGTCGGCAGGCATGCTAATAACAGTGTGTTCATTTCTGTTCAAGCGCAGCATGCTAACAGAATTGTGTTGCACTTTTGTTTTACCCTCAGCTCTATTCTGTAGCACACCGTTGTTATGCTCTCACTTGGCAGGCGCAGCAGAACCAAAGGGATTATACACTTAGCATCTGGAAATATTCCACTATCATCATAGACCAAATCTGCACCCTGCCTCTTCCCACCTGCGCCAAGCCAATAAAATAAGAAAGAGAGAAGGATACGTTTGCACATCCAGAAGAGCCCCATCAGAGGAAGCCAGCAGGCTAATGGGAATCGCATGTTCTAGAAGCCGGCGACTTGTTCTGGAAGTGAAACCTGCCTGTGGGTTGTGAACGGGGAGAGGACTTGGAGAGACTTGGGTGTCAGGGGAAACATTCAAATCAAATGAATATAGCACCCTCACGTCATTTCTCCAGAAAATGGGGCATAACTCCAGACTCTTCATGAGGCAGGTAAACAAAGACCAGCCGAGCAGTGCTCTAACTCTGGGGAGCTGCTAGGCTCCCTCATGCCAGTGCCTGCCCCCTGTTGATCTCACATGAGCAGGGTTGCCAATTCCTGCCTATACATGGATTTCTGCAAGCCAGGGAGGTGTGGGGCCACTCGAGGGTAATCAGCCCCCCAGAGGCAAAATTGTCACAGGCAGGATATCACCTTTATGGCTCTCGGTCTTTGATGGCATGAGACTCCCTTCTGGATGCCTGGGCCCCACTGCAAATCTACCCAGTTAGAGCCTCCAAGGACAGGATGCCAGCTTACCTGATTGTTAAAGGCACCGAACATTCATGGCCCCACCAACCCCCTTGTGCAGAACAACAAGCCCGTGCCAGTCCTAGTTTGCAGATTCATTTCCTGTTACATCTCAACTGGACCATTTGCAACAGTGAGTGATTTCTTCTTTGGAGTGGCTTCCATCACAGAAGTATTCCATGGTAGGACATCTGATGGTAAATTGAGAGAGAGAAAATGCAAGGGTCATGCATCCAGAAGGAATCCATTAACCCTAGGACCAGTCTTTCCCACCTCATCTCCACTCCAGCTGATTTGAGCCACTATGGAAAAGGCCATAGCTGTACCAAATAGAGCTTCCAGGTCTTGGGTGTTCAAGTAAATAGAATTTTCCCTACCAAAGGGCAGCCAAGACTGTAGGATCCTTGTGAAGTGTGTGCCCATGGGTCCAAGCCCAATGCTCATTATACCCTGGCCCATGTGAAGTGTTGGCCGTGTGTGGAGGCTAGAGCCCAAGCTGGGGAAGCTCAGAGACCATGGCCTCTGCCCAGTAGCTCCAGGAATCTGGGCAAGTCACCTCTCCCTGGAGCCTCAGTGTCTTTGCCAGTGAAACAAGGCTGAAACAAAAGTTGGCTCATCCGTGAGGGATTATCTTCTTACTCCCCTTCCTTTCTCCCTGATGTCACCTTCTAATCTGTTCCATCCTCAGATGGGAAGCCTCCACGAGGAGCATCTGGAAAGCCTGTGGGTGAGGCAGAGCTTCGGCCCTGCTCGCTATCTAAAACAGTGTCTTAACCTCATGTCTCCCTCCCGGCAACCCCCACCCTCCGCTGGCCACAACATGTGCCGCCCTCCATTGGACACCTCCCGCCAACCCGGGTCCTGACCTGGAGCAGGAAAGAGGATGGAACCACTCCAAGTCAGCGTCCTGACTTTCAGCTTTGTTTCCCGTGTCCTGAGCAACCCTGCCCACCCTTCTCTGGAGCCTGTTCTGAAACCTAGACCAGCACCTCGGTTCATCCAAGCCAGATCTACCTAGAATCTCACCTTTTCCTTTGTTTTCTGCTTTCGTCCCACTGCTGAGCACATATGGCACATTCCAGACTTCATCTTGTCCTGAAGCCCTAAATCTAAACCCCAGCCTGTCAGTCATTGGCCTGTTTCCCCACCGAGAGACATTTTTGATGCCAAGAGTCTCCAAGGCTGTCCAACTAGATAAGCCCCACCCCCTTCCTAGGGGGCCCATTGCCCCACTCTAGCCACCTGCCAGTGTCCTCTGAGAAGTGCCCAGGAATTGCCTGGCCTTTTCCCCATCTACCCCTGCAGTCCCTGCAACTAGGTTCGTAGCCCAAGAGACTGGCTGACCCTAGCAGTTAGGCTTGGTGCTTACTGCTCATACCCTGAGTAAATGAAGCTCCTCCCCTCCTCTTGAGCCTGGTCCTCAGAACTGTCATCTCCATTTCCTTTAGGAAATGTATCACTTTGACTTGGAGTGACACCCATTCTCCTGCCACCCAGGCCTCTGGGGTTTGGACACTATTGAACACTCCCACCTCCATCAAATGCTTTGTTTCCTCAGAGACTGTATTAGTGTCCCTCTGTTGCTGTAACAAGTGACCACAGACTTAGTGGTTTAAACAATATAAGTTTATCTTTATTTGTAAGTGAATCTTTCTTATCTGGAGGCCAGTCTCCATGGGCTAAAATCAAGGTTACAGCCAGTTCCCTTGGAGGTTTAGGGGGAACCCATCATCCTTTGTCTGTTCCAGCTTCTAGGAGCTGTCCACATTCTTGGTTTGTGTCCCTCTTCCAGCTTCAAAGCCACCAATAACTAGTCTGACCTCTTCTTTTATCGTCACATTTCTCCCTCTCTCCTGCCTCTCTCTTTCCTCCCAAGGACCCCTGTGACTACTCTGGGCCCACCCAGAACCACCTCCCCATCTTCAGATCCTTAACTTAATGACACCTATAAAGTCTCTGTTGCCATGTAAAATACCATACGCACAGGTTCTGGGATGACAATGTGGACAGAGACCTTGACATTTCTCTCTCTAGTTCTTTCTCCCTCTCTGACCATTCTGCCTTATTTCCATCAGTGGATCTTTATTCCCCTTCAATGTGGGTGTTCCTAGAAATTCACTGTGGTCCTGTTTCAACTATACTCACTTCCTGTTCACTCACGCACAGTCACAGGTTACGTCTCTCCCACATAGATTCCCAAGTAGAGGTCTCTGGTCCAACCCTTTCTCCTGAGATTCAGACCTATGCAACTGTTAGACTCTGGTCCTCTGCCTGGGTAGATGCCAAGACCAGTATTCCCAATGGGTGCTGGGTCCCAGCACAAAGTCAAGAGTGACCCGTGTCAGAGCCTCAGCAGGGAAACCTTGTGGGGCTTATTCTGTCCCTTTTTGGTGCAATGACTGAAGAGACAAAGTTATTCTTGGGGAAGAGAGGTACAGACAGGCAGAAGGAATAAACACAAACATCCTCAATAATCTTACTCTCTTGATATGTAAAACACCCCACTTTCCACATCTTCTTCTCCTAGAACCTTTTCCATGAGGGCCTTATCCAACACTAGTAACTTAAAAATAACACAAGGAAGAAAGCACACCAGATGATAACGGAAATGACGTACTTTACTGAGAAGCTTCCAGGGATTGTTAAGCATAGTACATAAAATATTTTATCTCGTTTAATCCCCATGAGAAGCCAGTGAGGTACTTTTAATATCAAGTGAAGAAAGTGTGGTCTGGATACAAACTTGGTGAGTAAGCCACTTACCAAGCTCGTACAGCCAATGAGAGACAGAGCTGGACTTAAACAAAGGTCTACCTGACACCAATGTCCAAGCTGTCAACACTGGCTTACCCTTCTTCCATAAGGTAACACTCGTAATTTGGGGTATGTTTTGTCTTCTCATGGTCACTCCAAAATTCTGCGGGTCTAGAGAGAAGATTCCCTGGCTCTCTTATCCACTAGTACACATGCCACTATTTCTCAAGCTCTGAGGTCAGATTATCCAGCCTATTGGCTTCAAAGAGGGTTGGAGTCATGAAAGTGCCCCAGGGACAGATTGCCCGAGAACTGCCTGCCTAGTCACCCCAGGCCCCCAGCATGCCTGTGTATAATTTGCATGGGTTGGAGGAAATCATTGCTGGCTATTGATTCCGGAAGCAGCTGAGACTTGGGGAACAGATACAGCCCAGTAATAATGCAGTGAAGGAGAAAGCCGAGAGGGGAACCCATGGGCTCACTTCACTCCTCGGTGGTCGATAGGCTACTTATTGAGACTCATTACTCTTCTGCTCCTGGATCCCAACAACATGGGCATCACCAGGAGCCTCACCATGTCTGCATTATTCTAATGTATACAGACTGAGTTTGTGAAGTTTGGGGACAATGGAAGTGTGCTGGAGGAGGTCATTGAGAGGATGGGTCACCAGTTGGCCTGCAAGCTGGACCTGGGCAATGAGGGCTACTCACCCCTTCCCCTGTCCTTGGAATATACATTCTATCCAGCATTCCCATGGTGGGAGCCATGCCAAGGATGCAGCCTTGAGAGGTAAGGTGCTGTTGAGACCATCTGGACTGTGTACATGAAGGCACACAGTAAAGTACTGAAGCCCACTAACCCCACTAAGCCTACTCTATACTTTCCAGACGTGGTGGGCAGGTGTAGAAATCAACTCATCCTGTGGCCACCCAAGACTCTCATATGTAAATCCCCTTGCTTAGTCAACCTGCTACCTATCCATCTGGAGTGGCCTGCCTCTTCCTATGGTCCCTTCCCACCCTGGTTTGTGACCAAGCACAGCACCCCCCAGTGAAGTCCTGAAAAGCTCAATAAAGGGAAGTAGCTCCATGCTATAATCCTATAAGGGGGGACAGATGTGCATTTTCTAACCTCCCCTCCCCCACCTTCCTCCTCCCATCCATGCAGCTCTTAGATGATTCATTCTGCTACAAACCAGTTCTAAGAAAAGACAGAACAAGAGAAAGAGAGACAGGGAGTTACAGTGAGAAGGAAGGGAGAGAGAGAAGGTGTGTGGGAGAAAGGGGAGAAGAGGGGAAGAAAGAAGAAAGAAAAGAAAGGAGGAAGGAAGTGGGGAGAACACCCTTTCTGTCTGCTTTGGGATAATGTTTTTTCATTATGCCAACACCCACTGAGGTCTCTGTGTACCTTGTAACTCACAATGGACAATCAGGAAGAAAGGGGAGCACATTAGAACACTGAGGAATTCGAAGCTGTGTCTGCCAATTCTTAACCTTCAACAAGTTTTTGTTATGATAAAGAAATATTAAGGGGTGGCTGGAGATGTAAGGCTCTAGAAGCCCTTCTGCCTGAAAAGGACAGGCGTGGAGACAAAGAAGGTCAGCAGGTAACAACAGGGCAGGGCTGAGAAATCCCAATGGTCAACTGCCAACTTTTCAAAGCAAATTTGATCTCCTCTCTTATAAGCACTGAGCAATTTCTCCGCATGAGTCATACCCCAATTCATTATTTGATAGCTTTCTAGTAGTTCTTTAAGCCTGGAGTTCCCAAAAGATTTGTAGCAGAAGGAAATGCATAATTAATGAAAGAAAGAAACTAAAGAAAATAATAATTTTCTTTTCTTTTCTCCTTTCTTTTTTTTTTTTCTTTTCATTTCTTTCCTCTCTTTACTTAGGTGAGGCAACACTTTTGGGGGTCCCAAGCATTATTTCAACTCCCATTACAAATAATTGCTATTCTCAGCTGCCTATGTTCCTGGTGTTCTTCAAGAAATGCCTCAAAAAAGCATGGGCTCACCACACTACAAATTCCCCCATAAATACAAGAATGGACTGAATGTCCACTGTACAGCAGGCAAGTAAAGGAGTAGAGAGCAAGTCATGAGGTCAGAATGAACGGCATGGTGCTAATATCTTTGAAGTCCTCATAGATGATATTAAGAATGACCCAGAAGTTCCAGCCCATGTCAGACCCATGATCCTTCCGGGCCCATGGTATGGATCTGAAAGTGGCACCAAGGAACACTTGAGGAAGAATGAGGTCATTACAAGTACTACCTTCAACATTCCAAGTTCCACTGAGTAACCTGGAGACACCAGGCTGTTGCACCTGACATGATGTCCAGCACACAGTGGATCTCATTAAAAGAGACCAAGCAGGGATGCCTGGGTGGCTCAGTTGGTTGGGCGGCTGCCTTCGGCTCAGGTCATGATCCCAGCATCCTGGGATCGAGTCCCGCATCAGGCTCCTTGCTCAGCAGGGAGCCTGCTTCTCCCTCTGCCTCTGCTTGCTACTCTGTCTGCCTGTGCTCACTCTCTCTGACAAATAAATAAATAAAATCTTTAAAAAAAAGATTTTTTTAAAAGAGACCAAGCAGGATGTCTGGGTGGCTCAGTTGATTAAGCATCTGCCTTCAGCTCAGGTCATGATCCCAGGGATCAAGTCCCGCAGGGATCAAGTCCTTGCTCGGTGGGGAGTCTGTTTCTCCCTCTGTCTGCCTCTTCCCCTGGTTGTATGCACTCTCTCTCTCTGTGTGTGACAAATACATAAATTAAAATCTTAAAATAAATAAATCAATCAATATAAAGGAGACCGAGCGTGGCAAACCATGGTGGTCAGGCATGGAAGGCCACTGTGTGGGTTTAAAAGCATCACGTGCCCATTCTATGCCAGGCACTGGAAGATACACTTTATACACACTAGTTCCTTATAAATCCCAATGCGCCCATGACGTAGGTCATTTTACACATGAGTGAATGAGCACAAGAGTTAAAGGGACTCATCATGATCTCTGAGGCCCTCCTGCTCCTCTGGAAGCAGCTCTGAGGCCTCCACCTGACTTTGGGAGAGCCTGGGAACACTGGAGAATCATGTAGTCAAGCCCCCAAATAGAGAAGCATGGACATAACTTCTGTATCTGCTCTCAGGAAATCTCTGAGTGCACACAATGAAGAACATTCGGGAATGATTTCTCATCCAAACCAACGACACAGTAAAGCCAACTTTGCCCCAGTGCTCCATCCTTCAGTGGCCCAAAGGTGTCCCGTAACCTCCTCCTTGGTTAACTGTGGTCAGTTAATTTTGATTATCATGACCTAGACTCTGGGGTGTAGAAAGAACCCATTTCCTACCCTGGGGGGACACAATACTTGAGAGGGTTATGGTACCCAAATGCCTCTTCTTTCAGTTTAGTTAGTAATTGTTGATTAAGAGCCTACGGCGATGAGGGCAGTGCCAGATACTAGAGATACAAGAGTGGATAAAGTAGACACGTTCTCTGCCTTCACAACGAACAACTGGGTGGTCATTCCATTTCAAGATGGACAGTTGGCAATCTAAAAAGTGCCCAGGAGGAAAGCCGATGGGAACGGGTCAAGAAAACCACATGACAAGATCAGTGAAGGTATTGATAATTTTTGAAGTTGAGTGACGAGTACACGAGGAGCACAGTATCATACTATCCAATTTCTGTCTTTGAAATCTCCCATCTCAAGAGATGGTCATGCAGAAAACAAAGTAAATATACTGTGTCTTGTCCAGAAGGCTAATAGATTTCTTAGCACTTTTGAAACCAAAGTGGTCACACTCAATCCTTTCCAGAGTGGTGTAAAGTAATCAGGTAGAGTAATAACTACCCCTGTTTTATAAACAAGGAAGACTAGATTCAGAGGCAGCAAATTCAATTCTCCATCCTGATGTCTGACTTGGTTACAATCCCATCCACCATAATACAAGTCAAGGTTACAGGGAGATAGGTCTGAGTCTAATACAAGCAAGAACTTTTAAAGTCTGAAGATGGTCCAGGCATCCTTGGAAAGTAGTGAGTCTATGGTCCTAGAAGTAACAAGCAGAAGATAGTGGAAGCTTCTCCCACTAGAAATGGCCTGGAGAGATTTCTGCTATAGGTGGGAAAACAGATTGAGAGCTTCAAGGGGACGCTATAACTGTTAATTTCTTGTGGTCCTGGATATTTCAAAAGGCTTCTTTGCATTTCTTCATTGGTTCCTTCTCAGGGCATATGGTGGTGGGGGCACGGGGGTGAGGAGTGTGCAGAGTCATCCAGGTTCCTGCTTGTGTATTGAGAGGAAGAACACCAAAGTAAAAAAAAGCTCCCAATTAATGAGCAGGAACCCTCCAGCATGCACTTGCTGAGCTTATATGCATTATCTGACCTAATCTTCACATAAACCTCATAGGTAAATGCCATAATTATATTCAAGGCATGGAGCAGTAAAGTAACATCCAGCCAACAAAAGATTCTTGGCAAGAATCTTGATAGCAAACCTTGAGGTTATGGGGAGAGACAGTACCACTAGTGGGAGGATCTACTCCCTCTTCCTTGGCTTAGAATTCTCTAGCACCTGGGGAGGGCAGCTCAAGACAGACAAGGGCACTTAGGGAGTGGGAAAGAAAAACAAAGCCACCTGCAGAGCCAATTAGTGAGTTGAAATTCAACTCCAAACCTAACTGTTGGTTCCTTGAGCTGAAGTCCTGAGCTTTGATTACAGTTACTGGCCTCGGTTCCCCATAGGGAAAGGTAAACATTCTTGGGGAAAGACAAACATATCACTAATGGTCTAAAACGGCCCATAATGGAGGCCTAATTTCTTTCAGGAACAAGGCCCCTCTGAAGGTAAAAGGTTGCTATTTTTACAGCCTGAATGCCTGATCTTTGCAGCAGCAGCCAGAACTCTTCCTTGGGGAGTGACAGCACCCGCAGGGCAGATAAAGAAAGAAATACTAATTTCCCAACCAAAACTCTTGCTTGGTGCCTCCCCCAGTGGGGAGGTGTCACCCACTATAGTTTTGCTCTGAAAGGGAGGTGGATAGGTGAGGCTGAGAAGGTATAATTACAGGTGGGGCCTGGAGCATCTCAAATTGTGACACCTGGGGACGCTTTCTCTCTGCTGAGCGCAGCCCCTCTAAGAACCTTCCCCACCACCTTTATCAAAACCGCTGTCAAGGGAGCACCCCATTATTAAATGCTGCTCCGCACGTCTGCATGGAGGCCTAATCACAGGCGGTGGGCCTGGAGGGGAAGCAGTTCAAGGGAAGGGAATAAAGAAAATGCAAGAATGAGCTGATGAAAAACACAGAAATGAGGTGTAAGAATTTGATTACAAACCCAGGGAAGGGGAGGAGAGGCAAGATGGCGGAGGAGTGGCAGACGCAGATGACATCGGGTAGCAGCGGCTCAGCTAGTTAGCAAGCCATTCCGAACACCTACAAACCCAACAGGAGTCTCTTCTTCGAAGAGAAGAAGAGCAGCAATTCTAGGAACAGAAAAGCGACCACTTTCTGGAAGGCAGGACGTACAGAGAAGTGAAAGCCGGATCACAGAATCAGACCGTGTAGAAGTCGCTCCATGGAGGGACGTCGCTGCAGAGGCTGAGCGGAGGCGGGGCTCTCGAGGGAACAGCGTGGTCTGAGGTCCCACGGGGTCCCAGAAGGACGGGGTGTCTGAGGGTGGCAGAGAGCGCAGGGACCAGAGCGGGGACACTGGCGGCAGAGACGGAGCTGAGGAGGGGCTCTCAGCTTGGCGTCACCCTAAACCGTGATCCAAAGCACAGTCAGACCACTGCTCCTCAAGCAGGGACTCCACAAGTGACAGATCCAGGGAGACTTACCTTCCTCCTCTAGAGGCAGGAATCTGCTGGGTTTGGAGACTCCAGACAGGGCCCTGCACTAGAGACAGAGACGCTTGGTCACAGGCCGGTGAGCTCGGAATGTGGCTGGAGACCAGGGATCCAGGAGGGACAGACGGCTTTTCTCCGAGGTTGCGCTGAGGAGGGGGACCCCGAGCTCTCACTTCTCCGGGCGGAGACTGGGCGGCTGCCGTCTTCATTCCCGTCCTCCCGAGCTCTACGGAAAGCGCTCAGGGAACAAAAGCTCCAAGCGCGAACTTGAGCAGATGACCTAGCCCGGCCCCTGACAAGGGCAATGCAATTCTACCTCAGGCAAAGACACTAAAGAATCACTGTAAACAGACCATCCCCAAGTAGATCAGCAAGAACATCCAGCCAAGACCAAGTTCACTGGTCAAGGAGAACAGCAGAACTCCAGAAGATAGGGGAAAGCAATGCATGGAAATCATGGCTTTCTCCTCACGATCGTTAGTCTTGCAAAGTTAAATTTTTTTTCTTATTCTAATTTTTTTAACTTTTGCTCTTTCTCTTTTAATGTTTCTTAACTAGGTTATCTTAACAAAATCTTTCTAAAAAAATCTTTTCAAACCTTCATTATTATAGTCATATTTTATCCTTCATTGTATTTGACCTTATTTTTTGTATACGTATAGGGTTTTTTTTCTTCTAAAAAAATTTGGAAATCTTTTTAAAAAGGGGGGGGGTGTGCCTGGGTGGCTCAGTGAGTTAAAGCTTCTGCCTTCAGCTCAGGTCATGATCCCAGGGTCCTGAGATCGAGCCCCACATCAGGCTCTCTGCTCAGTGGGGAGCCTGCTTCCCCTCTCTCTCTCTCTGCCTGCCTCTCTGCCTACTTGTGATCTCTCTCTGTCAAATAAATAAATAAAATCTTTTTTAAAAATTGGGATACAATTTCTTTTAATAGGTCAAAATATAGCCTAAATCTAGCACAGGGCTTTATTCTAGTTTCCAGCCTGAGCACATTCCCTCCCCCTGCTTTATTTTTTTTTCTTTCTTTTTTTTTTCAACCAACTTATCTTATCAATTCCCTTCTTAGAATTTTTTAAAATTTTTATCTTAATAGTCATATTCAATCCCTTCATCATGTTTACCCTTATTTTTGTGTATATATATATATATAAGTTTTTCTTTCTTTAAAATTTAGAGTGGTAGTTTCTTCAAAGAGACCAAAATACACCCAGAATCAAGTGGGTGGCTCTGTTCTATTCACCAGTCATATATTCACCAGTCATATATATAAATTATTTTTTTATTTTTACCCCTTTTCTTCTCCCCCTGGTTTGGAGTCTCTTCTGATTTGGTCAGCATACATTTTTCTAGGGTCTTTGCCACCCTTTTAGTATTTTATTCTCTCATTCATATATTCTTATCTGGATAAAATGACAAGGTGGAAAAACTCACCACAAAAAAAAGAACAAGAGACAATACCAAAGGCTAGGGACCTAATCAATATGGACATTGGTACTATGTCAGAACTAGTGTTCAGAATGCTGATTCTCAAGGTGCTAGCTGGGCTCGAAAAAGGCATGGAGGATATTAGAGAATCCCTATCTGGAGAAATAAAATCCCTGTCTGGAGAAATAAAAGAACTAAAATCTAACCAAGCTGAAATCAGAAAAGGAATCAATGAGGTGCAATCAAGAATGAAGACTCTTACTGCTAGGATAAATGAGGCAGAAGAGAGAATTAGTGATATAGAAGACCAAATGATGGGGAATAAAGAAGCTGAGCAAAAGAGAGACAAACAACTACTGGACCATGAGGGGAAAATTCGATAGATAAGTGATACCATAAGATGAAACAATATTAGAATAATTGGGATTCCAGAAGAAGAAGAAAGAGAGAGGGGGGAAGTATGTATAGTGGAGTGAGTTATAGTAGAGAATTTACCTAATATGGCAAAAGGAACAAGCATCAAAATCCAGGGGGCACAGAGAACCCCTCTCAAAATAGATAAAAATAGGTCCACACCTCATCATCTAATAGTGAAACTTACTAGTATAAGTAACAGAGAAAATCCTGATAGCAACTCAGGAAAAGAAGTTTGTAACATACAATGGTAAAAATACTAGACTGGCAGCAGACTTATCCACAGAAACCTGGTAGGCCAGAAAGAACTGGCATGATATATTCAGAGCACTAAATGAGAAAAATATGCAGACAAGAATACTATGTCGAGCAAGGCTATCATTGAAAATAGAAGGAGAGATGAAAAGCTTCTAGGACAAACAAATATTAAAAGAATTTGCAAACACCAAAGCAGACCTATAGGAAATATTGAAAGGGGTGCTCTAAGCAAAGAGAGAGCCTAAAAGTAGTAGACCAGAAAGGAACAGAGACAATATACAGTAACAGTCACCTTACAGGCAATACAATGGCATTAAATTCCTATCTTTCAATAGTTACCTTGAATGTAAATGGGCTAAATGCCCCAATCAAAAGACACAGGGTATCAGAATGGATAAAAAAACAAAATCCATCAATATGCTGTCTGAAAAAAAAAACTCATTTTAGACCTGAAGACACCTCCAGATTAAAAGTGAGGGGGGAAAACAATTTTCCATGCTAATGGACATCAAAAGAAAGGTGGGGTGGCAACCAGATAAATCAGATATCAGAAAAATTCGATTTTAAGCCAAAGACTATAATAAGAGCGAGGAAAGACACTATATCATACTCAAAGGGTCTGTCCAACAAGAACATCTAACAATTTTAAATATCTATGCCCCTAACAGGGGAGCAGCCAACTATATAAACCAATTAATAACAAAACCAAAGAAACACATCGACAACAATACAATAATAGTAGGGGACTTTAACACCCCCCTCGCTGAAAAGGACAGATCATCCAAGCAATAGATCAACAAGGAAATAAAGGCCTTAAATTACACACTGGACCAGATGGACATCACAGATATATTCAGAACATACCCTCCCAAAGCAACAGAATACACATTCTTCTCTAGTGCTCATGGAACATTCGCCAGAATAGATCACATCCTGGGTCACAAATCAGGTCTTAACCGGTATCAAAAGATTGGGATCATTCTCTGCATATTTTCAGACTACAATGCTCTGAAGCTAGAATTCAATCTCAAGAGGAAAGTTGGAAAGAACACAAATAAATGGAGGCTAAAGAGCATCCTACTAAAGAATAAATGGGTCAACCAAGAAATTAAAGAAGAATTGGAAAAATTCATGGAAACAAATGATAATGAAAACACAACTGTTCAAAATCTGTGGGACACAACAAAGGCAGTCCTGGAAGGAAAATATATAGCAATAGAAACCTTTCTCAAGAAACAAGAAAGGTCTCAAGTACACGACCTAACCCTACACCTAAAGGAGATGGAGAAAGAACATCAAAGAAACCCTAAACCCAGCAGGAGAAGAGAAATAATAAAGATCAGAGCAGAAATCAATGAAATATAACCAAAAGAACAGTAGAACAAATCAATTAAACTAGGAGCTTGTTCTTTGAAAGAATTAATAAGATTGATAAACCCCTGGCCAGACTTATCAAAAAGAAAAGAAAAAGGACCCAAATGAATAAAATCATGAATGAAAGAGGAGAGATCACAACCAACAGCAAAGAAATATAAACAATTATAAGAACATATTATGAGCGACTATACGCCAGCAAGTTTGACAATCTGGAAGAAATGGATGCATTCCTAGAGACATATAAACTACCACAACTGAGCCAGGAAAAAATAGAAAACCTGAACAGACCCATAACCAGTAAGGAGATTGAAGCAGTCATCAAAAATCTCCCAAAAAACAAGAGCCCAGGGCCAGACAGCTTCCCAGAGGAATTCTACCAAACATTTAAAGAAGAATTAATACCTATTCTCCTGAAACTGTTCCAAGAAATAGAAATGGAAGAAAAACTTCCAAACTCATTTTATGAAGCAAGAATTACCTTGATCCCAAACCAGACAAAGACCCCATCAAAAAAGAGAATTACAGACCAATATCCTTGATGAACACAGATGCGAAAATTCTCACCAAAATACTAGCCAATAGGATCCAACAGTACATTAAAAGGATTATTCATCATGACCAAGTGGGATTTATTCCAGGGCTGCAAGGTTGGTTCAACATCCTCAAATCAATCAATGTGATATAATACATTAATAAAAGAAAGAACAAGAACCATATGATACTCTCAATAGATGCTGAAAAAGCATTTGATAAAGTAAATCATCCTTTCTTGATCAAAAATCTTCACAGTGTAGGGATAGAGGGTACATTCTTCAATATTATCAAAGGCAAAACCCACAGCGAATATCATTCTTAATGGGGAAAAACAGAGAGCTTTTCCACTAAGATCAGGAACACGGCAGGGATGTCCACTATCACCACTGCTATTCAACATAGTACTAGAAGTCCTACCCTCAGCAATCAGACAACAAAAAGAAAATAAAGGCATCCAAATCGTCAAAGAAGAGGTCAAACGCTCATTCTTTGAAGATGATATGATACTTTGTGTTGAAAACCCAAAAGACTCCACTCCAAAACTGCTAGAACTTATACAGGAATTCAGTGAAATGTCACGATATAAAATCAATGCACAGAAATCAGTTGCATTTCTATACACCACCAACAAGACAGAAAAAAAGAGAAATTAAGGAGAGGATCCCATTTACAATTGCACCCAAAACAATAAGATACCTAGGAATAAACCTAACCAAGGAGGCAAAGAATCTGTACTCAGAAAACTATAAAGTACTCATGAAAGAAATTGAGGAAGACACAAAGAAGTGGGAAAATATTACATGCTCATGGATTGGAAGAATAAATATTGTGAAAATGACTGTGCATCCTAAAGCAATCTACACATTTAATGTAATCCTTATCAAAATACCATCGATTTTTTTCAAAGAAATAGAAAAATAATCCTAAAATTTATATGGAACCAGAAAAGACCCCGAATAGCCAGAGGAATGTTGAAAAAGAAAGCCAAAGTTGGTGGCATCACAATTCCAGACTTCAAGCTCTATTACAAAGCTGTCATCATCAAGACAGTATGGTACTGGCACAAAAACAGACACATAGATTTTTAAATTTCTTAGATATTCTCTTTCCTCTTGTCCTCATTGTCTTTCTCCTCCCTCTCACTTTCTTTCTTTTGTGTAAAGCAACTAGGCTGTTGTCCCCAGGCAACCTCATACCATGAGTATTTCACATATCCTAGAAAGCTAGCCAAATGATTAAGTTGGAATGAATGCTAATATTCAACTCCATGGAAATTTCATTAATTGAATTAGTCAATGGTGGACATAGAAGTCATTTGCAGAATTGTTGTCAACAGTAATAAAAGCTCTATTTCAAAGTTTTAAAAAAAAGACACATAGATCAATGGAACAGAATAGAGAGCCCAGAAATAGACCCTTAACTCTATGGTCAACTCATCTTTGACAAAGCAGGAAAGAATGTCCAATGGAAAAAAGACAGTCTCTTCAACAAATGGCATTGGGAAAATTGGACAGCCACATGCAGAAGAATGAAACTGGACCATTTCCTTACACCACACACAAAAATAGACTCAAAACGGATGAAAGACCTCAATGTGAGACAGGAATCCATCAAAATCCTTGAGGAGAACACAGGCAGCAACCTCTTGGACCTCAGCTGCAGCAAGTTCTTACTAGAAACATCATCAAAGGCAATGGAAGCAAGGGCAAAAATGAACTATTGGGACTTCATTAAGATCAAAAGCTTTGGCACAGCAAAGGAAACAGCCAACAAAACCAAACGACAACTGACAGAATGGGAGAAGATATTCACAAATGACATATCAGATAAAGGGCTAGTACCCAAAATTTACAAAGAACTTATCAAACTCAACACCCAAAGAACAGATAATCCAATCAAGAAATGGACAGAGGACATGAACAGACATTTCTGCAAAGAAGACATCCAGATGGCTAACAGATACATGAAAAAGTGCTCCACATCACTCGGCATCAGGGAAATACAAATCAAAACAACAATGAGTTACCACCTCACACCAGTCAGAATGGCTAAAATTAACAAGTCAGGAAATGACAGATGTTGGAGAGGATGCAGAAAAAGGGGAACCCTCCTACACTGTTGGTGGGAAAGCAAGCTGGTACAGCCATTCTGGAAAACAGCATGGACGTTCCTTAAAAAGTTGAAAACAGAGCCACCCTATGACCCAGCAATCACACTACTAGGTATTTATCCTAAAGATACAAATGTAGCAATCCAAAGGGGCATGTGCACCCGGATGTTTATAGCAACAATGTCCATAATAGCCAAACCATGGAAAGAACCTAGATGTCCACCAACAGATGAATGGATAAAAAAGATGTGGTATATATATATATATATATATATATATACAATGGAATACTATGCATCCATCACAAGAAATGAAATCTTGCCATTTGCAATAATGTGGATGGAACTAGAGGGTATGTTGAGTGAAATCAATCAATCAGAGAAAGACAACTATCATATGATCTCCCTGATATGAGGAATCTGAGAGGCAGAGTGGGGGGCTTGGGGGGTAGGGAAGGAAAAAATGAAGCAAGATGGGATTGGGAGGGAAACAAACCATAAGAGACTCTTAATCTTACAAAACAAACTGAAGTTTGCTGGGAAAGGAGGGGTATGGAGAGAGTATTTGGGTTATGGACATTGGGGAGAGTATGTGATATGGTGAGTGCTGTGAAGTGTGTAAGCCTGACTATTCACAGACCTGTACCCCTGGGGAAATAATACATTATATGTTAATAAAAATAATTAATTAAAAGAAAAGAAAGCAAAAAAAAAAAGAAAGAAAGAAACCTAGGGTGGGGGCGGGGAGGTGAGGATGTGGGGGAGGGGTAGAACTCTAAAGTTTTCTTTGGTTCTCCTGGGGGTGGGTCAGAGTCTTTTTTTCTCAGTCCTTGGTGGCGGAGGGCAGAAGGTTCTAGAATGGTAGAAAACGTGGGAGAATGTAATCCTCGCATGGTCCCATCTCCCAGCCCCACCTTCTACAAACTTCAATGAAGTAATAGAACAATGGACCAGAGAGTTGTCAGCAGCCTGCCTGAGCCAGCGTTTGCCAGGGATACCAAAAAACACAAGTGACTTCTCAGGATCCAGGCCCTGGGACATTAAGAAGGATGTGTGACCCCAGGGTCACGAGGATGGGCTGGTGAAAAAAGGTAGTCGCTAGGAACGTCTCAGTCTCCAAATAATAAAGTGATCTTGGAGCAGGGGTTGGCAAACCCCACTGCACATTGGAATCACCTGGGGTGGGGAGTAAGGGACTCAGGCATCCCCTTTCCTTTGAAAGCTGTCCAGATGATTATGTCTGCTCCCTGCTTTGGAACCACTGCCATGGAAGAAGCAGGACTCATGTTCTTTGTCCCAGGAACAGCCATTCCCCCCTATCTAACCTTCCCCAACCTTCAAGGCACAGCTCACATGTCACCCCAGGCAAAAACAACCACTCTTGAGCCCATCGTCGTGAGTGTACAGCAACAAGCTAAATGCTTTAGGGAACACGGATAAAATACAACAGCCTCTGCCTGGTTTATAAACACGGGGAGGGAGAAAGTGGGTGTCTGGTACAGAGAGGAGCTCAATAAATATTTAGGAAATAAAAGAATGAGTGAGTAAATAAGAGAATAGCTTAACAATAGTAAACCGTACATGACACGCTGGGAAACAGAAGCAGGTGTAACGTGCACAGGAAGGAACGCTCAGGGGGTGGGAGGGCAGAGGGGGGTGTGCTTTATAAAGGTGCAGCATTTGAATTGGACTTTGAAGGAAGGGTCATAATAACATTTAAGGTCTGTTTGGAGCTTTGAACTTAATCAATGTTTTGCATGCATCCACTCATTTATTGGCTTTTCATAGCGCTCAAAGTCGGTGTTTTGAGCCCTCCTGTGTGTGAAAAGAGGTGTGAAAAGGTCAGCTGACTTAATAGAGGTCAGGAAGCTAGTGAGTGAGGAATCCGCTGACCCTGTGTGACTTCACTAAGGGATCAGTCCACAAGTCACTTGGGTGTAGGACATCCCGGGCTGAGAACACAGTATAGGAGAGACCCAGGTTTTCTATTCTGACCATGGGGATTGTGTAGGGTAAGAGTGGGTCTGTTTGGGTTTCTTAAAAAGGAATCTTTCTTTCAGGGAGACAATTGTGAGTGCCAGGATAAGGACAGGCTGGAGAGCTGAGGGACTGGTAAAGGTGTCCCCAGAGACCCCGGAACCCTCAAAGCAATGGTTAGCATCAATCTGGAGTATTTTTCTCGTAGAAACTTGTCTCATCTCCTTTCCTATATGATAAACTTTTTGGCTGGGCACTAGCCAGATTCACGTTTGAATTCCTCTGGAACCCAGCCACGGTGGAGTCTATGGTTTCTACAATTCAGAAATCCCTCTTTAAGAAAAATAATATCAAATTATAAATATTGGGGCACCTGGGTGGCTCAGTGGGATAAGCCTCTGCCTTCAGCTCGGGTCATGATCCCAGCATCCTGGGATCGAGTCCTGCATCGGGCTCTCTGCTCGGCGGGGAACCTGCTTACCCCTCTCTCTCTGCTTGCCTCTCTGCCTACTTGTGATCTCTCTGTCTCTGTTAAGTAAATAAATAAATAAAATCTTTTTAAAAATTATAAATATCAGATTAGGTACAAAGTGAGTAGGTATTTAGAATGAAGAAGGAACTCACAGCAAACATGCAAATTTTTAAAACTGACCAATCAAAACAGGAAAATAGCCTATATTTTTAATCCTCAACTTGTTTTAATTTTTTGGCCAACAATTTTTAAATTTAATTTAATTTAATCTTTTATTACCTTTTTAAAAAATTGTTATCGTGTTATGTTAGTCATCATAAAATTTTTGATTGCCTTTTCCTGTGATAAAAATTTCATAATATCTTTTTGGAAAGGAAGCATGGCTAGACAAAACTTGTTTTATATTATTAAGAGTTTTGAGATGCCTGCTTGTTGATGGCAATGTTCTATTCATCAAGATATTTCCTATAAAATCTAGATGATTTGGGGACATTTCAAGTGCTCTTGTTCAGGGGCAAATCTCAAATACTCAGTGACCCTCACTTACCAAGGTGATGTCGATGTCCCCACTGCAGTGGTATGTTTCATGTTACGGTCCAGGAAGGACATTGTATTTCATCTAAGTACGGAGGGGAGTCAATCCTCCACTTACCAACTGTACTTGTCTGATACTTAGAACTTTCCACAGACTAGATGATGGCTCGGTACACCAACTCCTGTGCCTCCTCTGTTGTGTACTTTGCTTTGGGTTCTGGGTTCTGTATGGTTCACTCATAAGAGCAGATGACCCTGACCTTGAACGCTTGTGTCATGATACCTGGGAAATCAGCACCATGGAAGTTAGGACTATTCCTGGAAGCCATACCTACACCAGGAAGTCTAGCAAGAACTCTGAAATTGCTTAGGAAGGGCGGCACAAGACACACATCCGTGCCACTGAACTCAGTTCCGAAAGTGCATGTCAGCTCAAATTCCTCTGAAAGAGGTAACAGTCTTAACTGATTACAACAACAATATCTTAGGCTCGTGAATTTAGCAAAAATGTATAGCCATACAGACACACTGCCAGGGCTCATGCACCACCTTAGAAGGGATGCTGGCAAGAGAGGGGCTTCAAGCTTCAACTTCATCAAAGTAAATTTACCTGTGGACCCTTTTCCATACTTTGCAGAGCCATGAATGAATGAATGAATGAATGAATGAATGCTTTTTTTTTTTCTTAATAGGGAAGCCTCAGCTGGGAGCTGGAATTACAGGACATCCAGCCCACTGGGAATGAACTGCAAGGGGCTTTCTCTTTCACTTGTGTGGAAGGATGTCAGGCCTGGCTCAGAGCCCTGCCCAGAGCTGAGTGCAGTTTTCCAGAATAGATCTAACTCATGCACATCAGGCAGAGTAGCCCCATCCCCTTGCTCAGTCCAGACCGTTTGCCTCTTTGAACCGAAACCAAAGTTGCTTTATTATGCTTTTCCTTTCCTTCTCTCTTTGATAAACATCCCTCAACATTGATGCGTATCAAGATTGTAGTCAACTAACACCTTTTTTAAAATGTTAATTTAATTATTAAAAAAATTTTCACCCCCAGGGCTACAGCTGAGAAAGTTAAGATACATGTGAGTAAATTTTATGTGTCAATTTGACTGGGTTCAGGGATGCCCGGATTGCTGGTAAAACATTATTTCTGGGTATGTCTATGAGGGTGATTCTGGAAGAGATTAGCCTTTGAATCAGCAAACTGAGTGAAGGACATCATCCTCATGGATACATATGGGCATCACCCAATCTACTGAGGACCTGAATAGAACAAAGACACTGGGAAGAGTGAGCTGGTTCTCTTTGCTTGGGCTGGGACATCTACCTTCTCCTGCCCTCCAATGTCAATGCTCTTGGTTCTTGGGTCTTTGGATTCAGACTAGATGATACCCACCAGCAGCTTTCCTGGTTTTCCAGCTTGCAGATGCCAGACTGTAGGACTTCTTGGCCTCCATAATCTCATGAGCCAACTGCTATGACACATTTCTATTCTATTCTTATAATCTTTTCTATTGGTCTATTCCTCTGGAGAGCCCTGGCAAATACAAGGCAAATGCACAAACCATCATTCCAATTACATTCCATCATCTTATGGTTATCAGATCATGAAAGGATCTGATCTCTGGTTGTCATCTAGCCTACTGACTCCCACTACGCTTTCTATAACATCCAAGTCAATGATTCCAAACCACGGAATGGGACATGATCCTGAGTGGAACCCTGCAGCTCATCCCCCTGGACCCCTTCTCTGGCCTGCCATCAATTTGCTAATCAACAACTTTGGGGTCCATATGTTCAACCTGTTTTTAATCTGTCTGATTGAATGCCACCCAACCCAAATTTAAAACTCATGGGGATATCCAATGCCTTGGTAGAATCCATGTATCTTCCATATTTTCACAATCCAACAGTTGAGGGATCCCATCCAAAAAATTAAATGAAGATGGTACAAGATCCCTTTTTTCTTAGTGCACTTGTATATTTTCCCCGTTGACCATCACGTCTCTTTCTAAAAGCTCACGATGTTGCTTAAAACCATGTGCTTATTATACAGCGTTTCCCTAGCTCATCTGACTCACAGCTCTCTTCAGAGAGCAGAACTCTCTGCCATGGGTAAGTATCCAGTTTGCAGTGTTTTCAGAGTTTAGTGATTCCGGAATGTATTTGTATGCAATTATTAATGTCATAATAACACCTTGTACTTGATATGGGGCTGTGCAGTTCACAAGACTCTTTCTTATATAATCTCATTTAACAAAAAACTACCTTAGGAAAAAGGCAAGAATTCTGCTTTATGGCAAGCAATAATGAACTCTAAACATTAATGCCCCATCCAGCTCTAGGACGGTTGACTCTAACAAGCCAGTAAGATTGTACTTTCCCCTTGAGCGTTGTGAAGTCCAGATAAGAGGATAGTAGGATGCTAAAGGCTTCCATCTCTATGCTACAGTGATCACTAGAGCAGGAGAACATTCTACAAGCCATTGATCCCTAACAGCATAGGCAGCCTCTCTTATGACTTGGGCTATTTCTGCAGCAACTCGGGATGGGGCCCAGGAGTCTGTGTTTCAACAGACTCCCCTGGGGATTCTGATGCATGTTCCCATTTGAGAGCCTGACTTACTAGAAGGTTAGCAAACACTTAATCAGTAGATGAAATACTGGATTGCTCACATGGTCACTTCACCATCAGCACGGAACCAGGGCTCTCTACTACTGAGAGTATAGGACTCTCAAAAATTAGACTCCTGTGAGAGGACCTATCAGAAGGGTCCAGCGGTCCAGAAGGCAGCTGTTGCCAAGGTCAGTGGCAGATTACTGGAAGACCGTGAGGAGCGTCAGATGCAATGGTACCATCTGGGGATATGTAGAAGTGGTTGCATCAGCCCTGCTTGATTGAGTTTGCTGGGACCCCTGCCCCCAAAGGCAATGTCACAGAGCAGAGCATAAGCTGATTCAACTCATTCTGGGCCCCACAACAGGTATACATTGTGCTGGGTCCCCACACAGGGGGTCTGCCTACTCCTTGACCCTTTAAGTCAGGGCCAAAATTCAGGTATAGACCAGAGTGGTTTCCCAGGAGATGGGTCTTTCAGTGCGAAAACTGGGGTGTCCCAGGTGAATCAACACCGAGTGACAGACCTGGGCTGCTCCCCAATCCTGAGCCCTCTCTTATAAGATTCACTCCTCATCAGTTTGATTCCCAGCCCATTTCTGATTCTCTGCATCTGGTCATCCCACATGGCCCCACTGGCATTTGGTCATGGGTTTTCCCTCTTGCATTTTGGGTAGATCTAAGCTCTAGTGCTTGTCAATTGTAGGTGAACTCATTTGGTTGCGATCAACAGGTCAAGCACTGTTTCTCACTCCCTCCCGTCCAAAAGAAGGCTTTTTCAGCACTCACAGATGAACGGGGAGGTCATAGAGGAGAGGACATCCCACTCAGATTCCTTTACAAGGAGATGCATGCATCATTAACAGTTTTGCTTTCCAGTTAGTAGTAGTATCAACCCACTAGCTTCTTACCCACCCCATCCCACTCTGATGTGTTCGCATTTATAGACATTTATATACACGGACTCCTTGAGGAAATTGTAAAATGTGAGTTCGGGGCTTGTGTCTTGGAGTTGTCAATGAGTCGATAGCACAAGACAGAACAGTAGAATTGGGATCGCATCTACCCTTCCCTGAGGGCCTCTGACATCGGAAAGGAAGCCAGGTCAGAGAAGAGGCAAGCAAGGGAGCCTCAAGGATCTGAGATGGATGATCCCAGGGTCTTCTGAGGCTGCGATGAGGAAAACAGTCAGCATACCTCGCATGCCGAGAGCACTCGGGGGCACATCACGTTTTGGAGCCCACGAGCTGTCTTAAATTTCTAAGCATTCTTAACCTATAGAAAGACCTTCACAGACATGATCACCAATATGACCCCACAACAACTCTGAAACTAACCCTAGGAGACAGAGAAAAAGGTCACGCTGTCATCTTTCTGATGGACCAACAGAGGCACTGAAGGAACACAGGACTTATTACATCAATGGCTAAAACAACTGCTGCTCCCAGCTTTCTGGGTCAGGAAGTCTCGGCCAAGAGCACATCTCTACTCTTCGTGGTGTCAGCCTGGGAGCCAGGGACTGCAGACTCCACTCCCAGGATGGCTCCTTCACTCATCTTTGTGGTGCCTCGGTGTTCCATGGCCCCTCACTCCAAGGGTCTCACATCCTCCAGGACCTCTCCACATGGCTGGGACTTTTCACAGTATGGGGTGTCCTCATGGGAGACACACTGGGAGGGTCGCTGGTTCCCTCAGGAAGGAAGTGAAAGCAGCTGGGCCAGCAAAGAGCTATGGCCAAAACTGCCAAAGTCCCTTCCACTGTATTCCAGGTGTCAGAGCTGTCGAGTCAAAGCAGGGGGACACCACAGTTCTCAATGGAGTAGGGTGACGTCACCTTGCACAGCAGTGTGTGGAAGGAGAGATTGTCCTATCTCTTCCACAGACCAGAGAGCTTTGATTTCCAGAATCCCATGTGTTTGTTTCCCAACAGATCATACTTCTTTTTTTTTTTAAGATTTTATTTCTTTATTTGACAGAGAGAGAGATCACAAGTAGGCAGAGAGGCAGGCAGAGAGAGAGGGGGAAACAGGCTCCCTGCTGAGCAGAGAGCCCAATGCGGGGCTCGATCCCAGGACTCTGGGATCACAACCTGAGCCGAAGGCAGAGGCTTTAACCCACTGAGCCACCCAGGCGCCCCAATACTTCTTTTTTTTTTAAGGTTTTTATTTATTTATTTGAGAGAGAGAATGAGACAGAGAGCATGAGAGGGAGAAGAGTCAGAGGGAGAAGCAGACTCCCTGATGAGCAGGGAGCCGGAAGTAGGACTCAATCTTGGGGCTCCAGGATCATGACCAGAGCCAAAGGCGGTCACTCAATCATCAGAGCCACCCAGGCACCCCAGATCACACTTCTTAATTTGCACCAAGTAGAAATGATGCAATCTATTCACCTTCGCAGAACCTAAGTGCTGTACACACAGCTCGGTGCATCCCTTGTATATCTTTCCCCCAGAAAACAATTAGAGTTTAATGCCATTTTTGGCAATTATAAATTCACAAGTTGATAGTAAATATTTTTTTAAGCCCGCAAACATACATTCAGAATCAGCTCATTTGGGATTAGTTGTGATTTTAGAAATATGTTTGCAAATCAAATTATCAATTCAACAAAATTGGAAGGGGGATGTTTAATCTACTTAAGAAAATTAACTCTGGGTATTTGGCAATCACTTTATCAGCATTGTTTCCGTGTAAACATTGTGCTTATCAATGATTCTTATCTAGTCATTAAAGTAGGCCTTGTAGTGGGCTAAGCGCTTGTCATAATTCTACAATTTTCACTCACTAGGGCTGGCCACCCTCCAAGATATTCCAATTAAGATTTTATTACTCTGTCACACTTTCAGGGGCCTGTGTCGACATATAGTTAAATTCTATCTAGAGGACATATCCCAGGCTACAGCTGCTCCTGCTTCTGTGGGATTTTTTTTTGTCTTGTTTTTCTAATGAAAATAATCTATTGATCCTGTTCATAAGAGGAGCACACAGCTTCAAATCATTACCTCCTGGCAGTAACTAATTTTTGAGTCTTCTCTGCTTCACCACACTCCTTAATGGCTGTTGAATAAATATCTCAGATGAGACTTCTAGTCCTTTCTGAAGGATGGCGCCTCCCTTCCAAGCCAAAGGCAAAAATCGATAAAACCAACAAATATTTACCAGTCACCAACCAATATGCTGAACCCCAAGCCAGGGGCCATTAGGATCTCTGTCCTCAATAAGCTTACCACACAGCTGTGGAGACAGTAGAAGCCACAACCTCCAGCTGACCATGGACCGTACCCCTCCTCGAGTCACAGCTCACGGGACCAAGGATGGACGTGTGACCCAAAGACAGCCAGTGTGGCCCATGGGCATGTAGCCTGGCTCAGGTAGATAAACTGGTCCAATCCAATGCTCACCAGATTTTTCACTAAAAGACATGGATAGGTTTTGCCAAGAGGAGTGATAAGCACTGGGACAGAAAGGTCATAGAGATTCAGGGACTAGGGCTGACTTTTGTTTTGTTTTGTTTGTTTGTTTTTCAGAAAAAGCCAGTTTTGAGAAAGAGCAGCATTGAGAAAGCCAGCAACACGTGGCCACAAAGACAGAGACAGAAAGAGAACAAATCCCCAGTTATCTTCAGGGTCCCAGCTAGAGTTCCCCCAAAGGCTGATTCCAGTTGGATTTCTTCCTGGATTCTGGCATCCCTCTTTACAATACAGTCACCACCTTTTCTATTTGAGTTGATTTGTCTACGTTCTTTGATCTGGAAGAAACTCATGTTCTCATGTGTTAAACGCCCCATGAGTGATGTTGATAACTCAAGCAACCAGGGTTCATCTGACAAAGAAACAGCTTTGGGCTCTGGCTGAGGGTCAGAATGAAAAAGTTGAACACAGTTTGGAACAATGCATGTAACACCGGCTCTTTCGGGGCCAAGAGATCCTTCTGATCTTCGCAAACTGCACAAAATGAAAACTTCCAACAAAAGTTGCCAGGCGTGGTTGTCTAGGAAGAACTGGATAGTGGGGGGACAAGAGCTGGGTGGAGACTTCATTTAGGCGCCATCCTTTTTGGACCTTTTGGAGGTTTATGACATATACAGATTGAAAAAATTAAGAAGCTATTTAATTTTTTTTTTTTTTTTTTCAGAGAATGTGCTGCCATAAACAAATCAGGTCACTGGGCGCCTGGGTGGCTCAGTGGGTTAAGCCTCTGCCTTCGGCTCAGGTCATGATCTCAGAGTCCTGGGATCGAGCCCCGAGTCGGGCTCTCTGCTCAGCGAGGAGCCTGCTTCCTCCTCTC
The DNA here is from genome assembly GCA_004024625.1 of Mellivora capensis. Classification (NCBI taxonomy): domain Eukaryota; kingdom Metazoa; phylum Chordata; class Mammalia; order Carnivora; family Mustelidae; genus Mellivora; species Mellivora capensis. The sequence continues at coordinate 90,228 of PISX010003454.1, read as the reverse complement.
TCTGCCTACTTGTGATCTCTCTCTCTCTCTGTCAAATAAATAAATAAAATCTTAAACAACAACAACAAAAACCAGACAAATAAGGTCACCCTCCTGTGTTCTTCTGAAAACATCTCACCCTGGAAAAAGTTTTGTTTACTTGACCTGCCTACTGGGTCGACCAGGGTCTGGTTCAAACCAAATTTTCCAGTCTGCTGCCAACTACCCATCTTCCAGAACCCTCCATTCCAGTCATTCTGGTCTCCTGATGCAAAACTTACCTTTTGATTTTATTTTTTGAAAATAGTAAGAGTATTCTTTTATAGACACATCAATCTAACAAATCCAATTATGGCTAATAAATACATATTTCAAAATGCCCTTAAAAAAAACCCAATGTAAAAAAAGAGAGAGAGAGAAATACTATATGATGTCACTTACATGTGGAATATAAGACACAAAACAAATGAAGAAACAAAAGTAAATAAATAAACGAGGTCTTAAGTACAGAGAACGAACTGGTGGTTGCCAGACGGAAGGTGGGTGGGGGATGGGCACAACAGCTGAAAGGGATTAAGAGGTGCAAAATTCAGATTATAAAATAAATAAGTCACACATTGGGGAAGGTATGTGCTATGCTGAGTGCTGTGAAGTGTGAAAACCTGGCAATTCACAGACCTGTACCCCTGGGGCTAATAATACATTATATGTTAATAAAAAAATAAAAAATTATATAAAAGGGGGAAAAATAAAAAAATAAATAAGTCACACAGATAAATAGTGCGGTGTAGGGAACATAATCAGTAATATTGTAATAACATTGTATGGTGACATAGGGGGACCACACTTACCCTCATGAGCACTGAGTGATGTATCAACTTGCCAAATCAACATATTGTACACCTGAAACTAATATCACGTTGTATGTCAATTATACGTCAATAATAAATGGAATTTTTTAAAGAGTTATTTATTTCTTTGACAGAGAGAGTGCAAATGAGTGGAGGGGAGGGGCAGAAGGAGAGGGAGAGAAAGTATCCCAAGCAGACTCCCCGCTGAGCACAGAGCCTGACGTGGGGCTTGATCCCACCACCCATGAGATCATGGCCTCATCTGAAATCGAATGTGCAACCAAATGAGCCACCCAGGCGCCCCTTCAATAATAAATTTTTAAAAAGAATTTTGAATAGTCTTCTACTTTCCCTGCTCTGAGGTTTTGCCTTTGCTCCTCTGTCCAGCTCATGGTACTCCTTCCAACACCCACATCACCCTCAACCCTCCCATCCCCCCGCACCACCCACCTGTTCTTTGGGCCTCGTGCAAGGTCAGCTTTTCCTCTCCAGAGCACCCCAAGATTAATCCAGCCCACTTTTCCCATCACTGTTATAGACCCTGTAGCCCGACTGTCAGTTTTTTATGCCTTTCCAACTAGTTCCCTTTACCCAGCCCCAGCTAGGGAAGCCCCAGCCTGCACCGTCTCTGCCTGCCTCTGCTGTTGTGATCGCCACATGCCTCAGACTGAGCCTGCCCAGGCAGAAGAGACGAAGCTAAAAGGAAATAGCCCAGTTTTGATAGCACCTGGTGTTCGATAAATGCGGGCGCGATCTTTAAGTTTCGCAGATGACAAAAAAGACAGCTGGGGTCTAGTTGAAAAGGCACTGACATCGAATCCTGGGTCTACAGATTGAGCGAGCATAGCCAAGTCACTGAACCTTCTGAGCCGCCGTCTCTGTATCAGTAAAATAAAGGGGATAATCCCATTTCCTAAGACAACAGAGAAGAGTAAAGGGGGGAAAATATGTGGAGTAATCAGGCACCAAGTGGTCATCCTTGGCTTTACCCATTGTATCGAGTGGACACTGATTCACTGTGTTGCCGTATACATTCTCCTGGGCAGATGGTAGTTTTTTTTGGAGCTCAAAGACCATGACCTACTTCCTCAAATTCCCAAACTTACTAGTGTACATAAGACGTTCCTGGTAGATGTTAATTGACCAAGTGAAAGCCGTATACTGAAAACTTTTATGAGCACACACACACGAATTCAGAAGACTCCTATTCCAATTCACTCCTCTGCATAAATCATTCACCGTGTTTCCATAATCTTTTCAAAGAGCTAGTATAGTCAATTTCCAATTATCTGTGTCAGTGGGGAACAGGAATCGTCTGAATAATGAAACCCACAAATAATCCATACATGTAATTTTTGTAGTTGCTTCCAGCCAGTATGAAAATTTCCCACTGTGAATGGGACTATTTCTCCAGCCCCTCCTTCCTCTCTGGTAGGGGCAAATATCGCCGAAAGCCATCCTCAGCGGGAAGAGGGAAAACCCAGGGTCTGGACAATCTGCAGGCCGGCGGATCAGCCTTCAAATAATGAAGCCTGGTCCTGCTTCACAGAAGCATCGCATGGTGCGTTGCGAAGGACAGAGTGGTTTCATAGGACCCCACCCTCGATTCCAACCACAGTGACACCCTGACCCCACATGGTCACCAGCTATGCATAGTCCTTGGCCAAATCAGCCCAAGCAGAACCAACTCCTCCTTCGGGAACAGAGACTCCTGGGGCAAGTAGCACAAGAATCACACCACACAGTCCCAGATCTACTGAAGTCAATTAGCAAATAGCATAAACACACATGATGACATGTGCCCATTAGACATACATGTACATGTGCGTAATATGCATATAGAGCAAGCGATGACTGTGACTTGGGAAAGTGAAATGGACTCAGGAAGACATAGGCCTGATTTGAGATCCCCCATCAGGCCACTACTTCACCAGGATCTTGAGAACAAACGTCACCTGGGTCTACTCATTTCAGATGACTTTCTTAAGGATAGCCAAAAAGCCATTTGTTACTGTTTTAACCCGAGCTAAGAGTTAATGTGCTTTAGATAGATACATGTTACGTAAATGATTAATTTATTTCTTCTGATTTCTCCTGAGTTATACGCTGTTAAATCCAAGGTTGCAAAGAGGCAAGCTGAGGGCCGACTGGCCCCAGAGTGTCTGTCTGGCCCTCCCAGTGTGGGTGACGCCAGGTCACCAGCGCCTCCTCCACCCCCTACTTCTCCCTGACACTGAGGACACCTGTGTCAATTACTCTTGTCACCTGACACCTGAGCCCCCCACTCACTTACAGTATCCACCAGGCTTCTCTCAACTTCTGCAACTTTATAGTCTGGGGTCCACTGTGCTTTCTAAATTGCAGCAAGCGCCCACCCCACAGGCTCCTCTTACAATGCCTGTGATACCCTTCCCATCAGGAGATGGGGTCGAAGTTCCTCCCTCTTGAGTTTGGGTGTATCTGTGGACTACAGCAGGAGTGACACTTACGTGACAGCCAAGGCCAGGGTGGTTTTGCACCCATAGATGCTAGAGCCGGCTCATACCAGCTCCCAGAGCCAATGGGGCACCTCTTGTCCCAACTGTGTTTAGAGGCTTGAAATTGGCCACAGTGGGAGTATTTACACCATGGAAATCAGCAAACACTGAAAATAGGGGCTTTCCCATTCAGAAAGCCAATCCTTAAACACTTCCCAGCACATTGCTCCCTTGGTTCTCTGCGGGCCAGGCCACCATGCTGTGAGGAAGCCTTCACAACGAGCAGCGAGGTCCACATGGAGGGAAACAAAGGCCCCCGCCCTCAGCCCTCACTGAGTCCCCAGCCGACAGCCAGCACTGACTCACCAGCTATGGAAGGGGGCCCTGAAGTAGATCCCCAGCCTCTGGCCACATCATCCCTGCTGACGTCCTACGGAGCATGGATGGGTCTTCCCCACCGTCTCACCATAGACTCTTGCATAAAACTGTGAATCCACAGGTACCCACTAAGGCTTGAACTGCTTGTTCAATAACAATAGTGACCAGTCCAGAGCTCCTGGTAGCGAGGAGTAGCTGGCTTTGCCCTGCACGGGCCCTTTTACCTGTGGTCCAGCACCCTGGCACCTCCTTGCTAGTTCCCGCTGTCCCACATCCTCCACTAATGCATGCAGACTTGGCCATTTCCTTGTATCCGGGCTGATGTGTCCCCTTGGGGAATTTGGGACTCTGTCCTGGCTGATCACAGCAGCATGAGCCGGGGCCAGTCTGCGACTCTTTTCTGGCATCTCTTGCTCCGGACAGTCCTAACTGGACTTCAGCAAGGCTGGAACTAAGGGGTTTCACTCTTCTGTACTCACAGCTGTTGTCTGGAATGCCTTGTCCCTGGGTGTTGCCAGGTCCCTGACATTTCAGACAGATGTGGGAAAACATCCCTGTTCAGTGCTACCTCCAAAGCCTCCTTCACTATCATTACTATCCACCTCCCTTGCCACGACTCACTCTCACACCTTGGTCATGGCAGGACAGGGCCCATTGTGTTCCTGCCCCGGTGGGGGTTACGGCACCTCTGAGAGACAAACAGTAAGGCCTGCCACCTACCGTGGTGTGCACTCAGGGAACTGGGAAAGACTTCGCTCCATCTGCACTTTAAGGATGGACTAAGAGTTTACTTTGCAGAGGGAGAAGGAGAAGAAGAAAAAGAAGAAAGAGGAGGAGGGGAGGAGGGGGACAGAAGGTGAGAAAGGGGGAGAAGAAGAAGGAGGAGGAAGAGGCAGGGGAGGAGGAAGGAAGGGGGCAGGGAAGGGGCAGGGAAGGTTCATTAATTCCAAGCTGAAGGGCACATAGGCAGAGGCTCACACGGTGGCTCGGGGTCAGAAGGAGGGTGAATCTCATTCCTCAGGCAACTGGGGTTACTGCAAGGAAGACAAAAACGGCATGATCTGATTTGCATTTTCTAAAAATAGGCCTCTTAGAGGCAGAATGGAAAAGGGCTCAAAGGCGGACTTAATTGCCTATCCAAGGAGGCCAATCTGAGGGCTATTTCTAGGCAAGAGGGGATGAGGGCTAAAATGACGTGTGGCAGACGGTCGCAGCAGACGAGGGAGCTCACGCACAGAGCAGAAACCACTGCACTTGCCTCTGGAGGCTAAAGGGAGGTTTCGAAGGATGGACGTGTATGGCGTAGGAGCATAATGATGGTCGTGGTGGCAGCGGCAGGAAATACGTGTATGGCACTTACCGCGTGCCAGGCGTCATTGTAAAGCCTTTATTACTCCATTTAGTCCCCACATCAGTGTTTTGAAGCAGACGTGATTATGTCATTTTACAGATGAGCACACGGAGGCACAATGAGGTTAAGTCACCTGCTTTCATCCCGGGGTTGGGGTATCAGATCCTCTTAGTGTGGACCCAGCCCTGCCCCCACCAGGAACGGCTCCGGGAAAAGAATGCCGGGGCAGTCCTCAGGATGCAAAGTGGCAGGTCTGGCACCAGAGTGGGGGGAGCAGAGATAAGGAGGAGGTGAGAGCCCCTCCAAGGGGCTTTAAAGAAGGAGAGATTGAGTCGAAAGGACCCCCAGCTCTGCTTCCTGGGGTGGCCTCGGCTCCCGACTCTCCGGACGGATGGCCCCAAAGCTCCCATGCAAACTTGGAGGCTCCTGTGGAGCCTGGTGTTGGTCCTGAGCAAGGCCGGGCGGCCACCAGGAACATCAGTGCTGTGTCCTGGGAAGTGAGCCTGAAGTCCCTCTCCTCGTCCTAGCACCTTGTGTCCCAGACCGCGTAGACTCTGACCTGGGAGGCCCCGCCCCTAGTTCCCCATCAGTGCCAACCAACCGAACCCTGATCCAGTCCCTTGGGGCGGCCCCCAGGGGCAGCAGCCTTGTCTCCGTCCCCCTCCCAGCTTACAGTCCCATCCTTGGCTCTGATCACATGTGCTAGCAGGTGCTCCACATGGACGCCTGGCCCGTAGGCCGTTTCGCGGCTCTGCCTAGCCCGTACCGCCGTACACCGTCTGCCCCCCAGGCCCCCCGCCGTCCCGTTGAACAACCCTGACCAGTCGGTCCTTCAGAGCCCATCCTTTTAGAATGGATAATGGCAGAGGCAGATGCTCTCTCCGACATCGTGCTGGAGCTCGCTGAGCTCTCTCCCTGGCCTGCCCTACGCTGGGCGGCTTCCCCGTCTGCCCCGTGACCCTCCAGCCTCACCCCAGGCCACATGATGTTGGGGACGGACATCAGGCTCCTGGAGAAAGCCGGGCTGGGAGAGGCCAGCAGCCAGAGCACACAGCTATGTTTCCAGCCAGAGAGGAGGCGGCATAGACACTGGCAGAAGAGAGAGTGGCCGGAAGGGCGTGGAGACATTCTGTTCCCTTACTTCTGGTGGGTGAGGTGGGAGGCATCACCACTCCTGTCGCATAGGCAGCCGTGCCTGGTGAACCATCTGCCCCACAGAATGCCAAGGACCTCACGCAGGGCCTGCATCTGCTCGGGGCTGGGGACACTGGGCTTCTGGGCCTCCAGGGCAGCAGCGGGCGCTGCTCACGCCGGCTCGCCGGTCCAGCGACCGATTTGCCACTCACAGAGCCCAGGAGCTACAGATCTGAGGCCATTTGTGGGGGGTCGGTGCCCGCTAACGAGGGTGGGCAAGGCACCCCGGTTTGCGTAGCTAAATTCAGAACGTCTGCGCGGAATTCTACGTGAATTTCCCCAAAGCCTAAGGACACAGGACACTTCATTTCATGACATAGCTTCTAAATCACATCACGAATTCTTAAAGCGTCCAGGGCACTGGCAGCAAAGGGCTGCGCCTTGTGGCCTCCTCAGAGTGGCTGTTCTGGGTGTTTCTTAATGGCACCGGGACGTGCAGTGGTTGTCCCAGAGTCCTGTCTTCCACCGTCCTGGGAACGTTGAGCAATGCATGGCCCATTGCAGACTCCGTTGGGCAGCAATTAGCAAGCCAATGCTCGTTAGCAATGAGGAAGGCGATAGGTAGGCAGACGAATGGTAGATCAATGAGTTGGTTGATTGAGCACCAGATAGATAAAAATCTCTACCTAATATGTCAGGCCTTACCATTTGGGAAGGGTAAAATGGGGTGACACTGGAGTGAATCCAAACTCCCCCAAATTACTCAAGAAGAGTAACTCTTGGGAACAGGTCCTGCGGTTCTTTCTGACAAAGAGGGGACTGTCTAATGCCCCTCAAGGACTACAAGGTCACCAGTTCCTGGGTTGGAAACGAATGCAGGTTCCAACATGTTTCTCTAGGACGCTCCTAAAGCTGCCAGTGGTGTTGGGTGTCATGTGGGCTCCTCCCTAACTCCACGCTAATCACCGCCTCCACTGATGGTCAGAGACCAGCATGTTCTGTAGAATCTTTCCACTAAAGTTGTGGTTCCTGGACCCCAAGCCCCAGCGTCACCTGAGAGCTTGTTAAAAATGTTTATGTTTAAAAAAAAAAATGTTTATGTTCTGGGGCACATGGATGGCTCAGTCAATTGAGAGTCTGACTCTTGATTTCAGCTTGGGTCATGATCTCAAGATGACCTGGGATCGAGCACCGGGTCAGGCTTCCTGCTCAGCGTGGAGTCTGCGTAAGGATTTTCTCCCTCCAACTTTCTCCCCGCCAGCTCACTCTCTCTCTCAAGTAAATAAATAAATCTTTAAAAAGAAAAAAGAAATAAAGAAAGACAGATAGAAAGAAAGAAAGAAAGAAATGTTTGGGTCCCCCCCAGAAATTCTTATTTAATGGGAATGGGGTACATCTAGTCTGCTTCTCAAATTTTAATGGCTAAGGGATCACACGGCCGGCCGCCCAGTTGAAATATAGATTTTGAGGGACGCCTGGGTGGCTCAGTTGGTTAAGCGGCTGCCTTCAGCTCAGGTCATGATCCCAGCGTCCTGGGATCGAGTCCCACATCGGGGTCCTTGCTCGGCGGGGAGCCTGCTTCTCCCTCTGCCTCTGCCTGCCGCTCTGTCTGCCTGTGCTCGCTTGCTCTCTCTCCCTCTCTCTCTGACAAATAAATAAATAAAATCTTAAAAAAAAAAAGAAATATAGATTTTGATTCTCTTAGGTCTGTGCTGGGGCCTGAGGCTCTGCATGTCTCAGGGCAGTACTGATGCTTCTGGTCCTCACACTATACTTTGCAAGAAAGTGGAGAATAGTTTTCTTTAGCCTCCAGTCTTGGATCCTCCACCAGAGGCCTCAAACCCAGCAAAGGGTGTTCATCCCAGCCAGCCTCTCCTAACACAAGCAAAAAAAGAAAAAAACAAAAAACAAAAAATAAAGAAAGAAAGAAAGAAAGAAAGAAAGAGAAAAAAAGAAAAGGAAGGGGAAGGAAGGAAGGAAGAAGAAAGACTATGAGAGAGGAAGAGGCTGTTTCCAGCATGAATCTGTGCTCTGAGTTAAGATTATGCCTATATGGGGCACCTGGGTGGTTCAGTGGGTTAAGCCTCTGCCTTTGGCTCAGGTCATGATCCCGGGGTCCTGGAATCGAGCCCCGAATCGGGCTCTCTTCTCAGCAGGGAGCCTGCTTCCTCCTCTCTCTCTCTGCCTGTCTCTCTGCCTACTTGTGATCTCTGTCAAATAAATAAATAAAATCTTAAAAAAAAAAGATTATGCCTATTTGTACTCTCAAGATCTCCAGGAAGCTTACAGAAAATTAAAGAAATGTTTAATAATCCCTAGAGAGTTAAACCATTCACTGGAGGTCAGAAGTCTCAATCCCAACACAATCTGGAATTGGCTAATGTGTGATGGGTCTTAGACACCAAGTCAGCAAGGGCTTCCTAGTGACACAACTGTGCATGGCCTGGCCACAGAGATGCCAAAACTTGCCTGGCAGGTGCTGTTCCTCATGTTTGGTGGCCCTAAAGAAAGTCTCACGTCACCTCCAGGCCCTCCCTCCGCCTCTCTAGCCCACCCACCCCCACCTCCGGCTCTGTTCACTCCCAGGCACCATCCATCCTCCACACACACAGCGTCTCATCCTCCCCTGCCCTAATCCAAGCCTTCTCCTAGTTCTTCATGGCCTCTGGGGTGAACCCTAAATTCCTCAGTCTGACACCCAGAGCCCTGTGTGCCTTGACCCCAAATGACCCCTGAGTCAGTATCCCCCTGAGCTCTCTCCATCCTCGAGAGGTCCATGACAAGCCTGGAGTCTGGGGCAGCTCTTGCCCATTCCTAAACGTCTCCAGGCTTTAGCTCATTCCATTTCCCCCCCGGAAACGCCCTCTGCCCTTCCATCTCCTACTTTGTTCCTTTGTACCTGGCAGAGAGAGTCATCGTTGTTCTGAAGGAGAGTGGACAGTGAGAAGCAGAAGCCAGTGCTCCAGAGAAGTGGGCTCTGCCCTTGAGCGTTCAGGCCGGAAAGTGCAAATGTCCCAAACTGAATGAGCTCCGCAGGTCATCTAAGATCCTATTGACTAGATCTCGGAGCCAGTAGTGAGACCGGTGGACCTAAAGATGGACATGTTGCGTTATGCTTCCCCAAAATGCAAAAGCAGTCTTCACTAGATTTGACAAGCTGGAGAGCAAGGGCACTAATTAGTTGGAAGGCATCACTGGCCCAGCCTCCTGGAGGCCCCCTGAGGACCTGGGGGCCATCTAAGGAGCTTGCAGCAGGGAAAGGCTAGGGGAGCCAGGATGGTGGTGGGGCAAGGAGTCCTCCAGGGGCTGCCTGGTTCCTGTTTGAAAGCCTCCCTTGTTCCCACCCCAGAACTGAGCGTGTCTTGCTGTTGCCAATTTTCTGAGGCAGATAAAAAAGATTGGAATCCTGCCTCTGAAACCAAGAGGAATGCAAACAAGTGTGCTTCAAGTTGATACAGGAAAGATTCTAGAAAGGATGGGTTTTGAGCACTTAAAAGGGAAGCAGCAAGGATTCATTAAGAATGTGCTGTGCCAGGTTAGCCCCGCATCCTGTTTTCCCAGTGGGTACAGGAGCCCTTGATGTCAGGCTACATGTGCTTTTTGGCACTGCAGACTTTCTTCTCCACACATCTGAGGCTGCTCCCCCACCCCCACCCCACTGCCCTGCTGCTCCTCTCCCTCTGCCAGTACCCAGGACCAATACTGCTCAGAGGCAAAAAGACTTACCCCCTGGGTCTCAGCACTGGGACCTGTTGCTCATTATCCTGACCTCATGCCCAAGTCCTATCGCCTGCGTTTCAGTTCAGGGAGAGGGACCTCAGACCTTGACCTGAACAACTATTCTAGCAAGCTGCCTGGCACCCTGTCCCCCTTGGCTTCCTCCTCCCCAAATTAAGAGCCCTGACTCCAAGCCCTGCCAAATGGCAACCCCAAAGCCCCAGCTTCCCACCTCTCCAGATCCTCCTATCAGGACGCTCAATTTGCCTCATCAATGTTTCTCCTCCTCAGAGTCATCTATGACTAACCACGTGCCTAGACTGACTACCACTAGGAAAGCACCAGAAGAAAACTCCCCTTTTGATAACGCTTTTGAAAACACTCCTCACATGGGTCTGTGCCTCGTGTGGGCTCTTCTCTACACTTCCAGCTCTTCAGCCAGGGACCTGATCAGATCTGGCCAAAATCAGACGGGAGGTGGATCAGGGGAATGGGGTTAACATGGCGTACTAGCTTCATCAAGGTCTCTTGTAGTCTCAATGCGGAAGAAAGGCTAGTTATTAAAAAGTATGGGTGCCTGGGAGGCTAGGTCAGTTAAACGTCCAACTCTTGGTTTCTTCTCAGGCCATGATCTCAGGATGGTGACATGAAGCCCCATGTCGGGCTCCTCACTCAGCGCAGAGTCTGCTTGGGATTCTCTCTCCCTCTTCCTCTGCCCGCCCCCTCGCTTGGGCTCTCTATCTCTCTATAAAAAAATGAATAAAAATCTTTAATAAAGAAATAAATAAATAGCTTCTGGCTGGCTCAGTTGGTTAACCATCATCTGCCTTCAGCTGAAGTCATGATCCCAGGGTTGGGCTCCTTGCTCAGCAAGGAGCCTGCTTCTCCCTCTCCCTCTGCCCCACTCATGCTCTCTCTCTTGCATTCTTTCTGTGTCTCAAGTAAATTAAAAAAATCTTTTTAAAACAAATAAATAGATAAGTAAAACAAAAAGTAATTTCTATTCTCATTGAATGAGATTGAAAAAGCATTTAACGGCTTATTGAGATGTAATTCACATACCACACAATTTGGGATTTAACATACAAAATTCAAAAACGTATAGAATATTCAGAGTTGTATAGCCTCCACCACAATCAATTTTAGAACACTTTCATCAACTCCAAAACAACTCCGTACCTGTCAGTTGTCATTTCCTCAACCTCCGCCCCTCATCCCTCGGCAACCACAAATACACCTTCTGTCTCTCTATATTACCCTGTCCTAGACATTTTATACGAATGGCATCATAAAATGTATGGTTCTTGTGATTGGCTTCTTTCATTTACCTTAATGTTTTCGAGAGTCAATCACACTGTAGAATTTATCAGTACTTCATTCTTTTTTGTGGCTGAATAATATTCCATTGTTAGCACCATTGATGGCATCATTGTTTAGCTATTCATCGGTTGATGGACATTTGGTTAGTTTCTACTTTGAGGGATATGATGAATAATCTGCTTTAAACATTCGTGTATAAGCTTTATGTGAGCATATGCCTTCATTTCTCCAGGGTGTATATGTAGAAGCGGGATTGGGGAGTTATATGAAAACCGTATGTTTAACTTCTTGAGAGATGGCCAGATTGTGGAAGAATATTTACTTTTGAATTAAATCAGTAGGAAGGAACACTGTGGCCAGGACACCACAGGGATCTGCCCTTGGCTTGTCCTAACCAAAGTACTTGACATGACCCAGCTAAGAATATCAGTACCTATGGTTCCTTTTCTCCCACCCTCACCACCTGCCAAACTCCAGTGAACAAAAATTGCACCTCCCTTGGATTGTGGACTCCATCCAGAACAGGACCCACATCCCTTGTGAGAGACCTTCTACTTCAATACTATAGATTCTCTTCCTCAGCTCCCTACCCACCACCTTCCCCTTTTCTCTTAGGGTATGGCTTTGCTTCCTCATCCCAGTGAAAAATAGGATCCATCAGATGAAACTTATTCACATCTATATCCATCTTTTTCCTCTCCCCATCCCAGTGGGTAAGCTCTCCCCCGCTGGGTGAAGTTTTCCTACCATGTAGCACCTGAAACTCCTTTCTCCCTCTTCCTCAGAGCCTTTACACCATCAATTATCTTCTCCATCCCCTGAGATTCATGCTCCTTCTTCCCCATTGTTCATTTTCGTTGCCCTTAAATAAGTTCAAGTCTCTTCCATTTAAAAAAAAAAAAAAAGATAGTGTTTTTCTTATAGGAAATCCTTCACACTGACTGTTCCTCCCATAGCTAATACTCCATCTCTCTGCTGCCCTTAAGAGTAAAAGTCACTGAGAAAGAGTTGCAGTAACTTCTCAGATCTTCTCTTCCCACTTACTCTTCAACCCACAATGCCACCAAAATATCCTGGAAAAAACCAGTGCTGCCTGTCTTTTGCTAAAGCCTGTGAATGTTTTCCAGTCCTTATTTGAACTGACCTCTCTTTTTTAAACCCACCCTCACTGCCCCATTGATCTCCTTCCCAGTCTTCCCAACAGACCCTGTCCCCTGCTGCTCATTTTCTCTTTTCTCTCACTCTACTGGTTTGTGCCCATTATGTTTTCTCATAGCTTTGAATGTTGCCTCAATGTAATTGCAACATTCAAATTTGTCTTTGCAACCCTGCCTCCCTCTCAGCTCTAGATTCCTATCTCCAACTGCCCGCCCTACATTGCCATTTGAATGATGAAGAGAAAACTCAAACCTAGCTTGGCAAAAGACAGACCACACACTCCCACCTCCCACCAAAAGATAAAACCACTCCAGGCCCAAGCCTGGCCTGTTTCAGCAAATAGCGTCATCATCATTAAGTTGTGCACAGAACCTACACATATCCTTAATTGCTCTTTTGCTCACACCCCACATCCGATCTATTAGTATTTTCTTTCTAATTCTTCAAGAGTCATAGGAAATATAACCCTTTCTCCCACTTCCTTTCCTACCCAGCCAAATGACCATCATCTCACCAGACCACTACTAGGGTTCCAACTGACCTCGCTGCCCTCAATTTTACCTCCCCCCCCGAATTCAACCACATGGCAAGTATGATCTTTCCAAATCACAAATCAGACAACACGATGTCCCTAATGAAAATTCCCCCCAAATCTTCCCATCCCAACCAGAATAAGGCCCAAACTCTTCAGCAAGGTCTGTAAGATTTAGGTGACTTAAAAGGGACCATCCCCCCATACACTACATCATACCTCACCACTCTCCCTCTTCTTTTTGCCTATACTCCAGCTATCCTGGCTTCTCTCATTCACAAAGGCCAAGCTGACTACTGTCTCTGGAGCTTTATACCTGTTGTTCCTTAGTCATCCTAACCTCTTCCCCAGACTGTCACATGAATTCATCTTTCTCATTCAGGTCCCAGTGGGTTGCCACTTCTCTTTCCCTTAGCACTCTAGCCAAAGCAACTTCACCTAGTCATTCTCTTCCACATTACCTTATTTTATCTGCTTTTTGCCACTTGTTGATTACTGAAGTTATCTCATTTTCTTATTTGTTATATGTGTTTATTAACTATCTACCCCCCCTTACAAACTCCTTGAGGATATCTACCACTCTCCTTGGCCAGTTGAAAGTACTTAGATGGGTGGTTGGTTGGATGGATGGATGGATGGATGGATGGATGGGTGGATGGATGGATGCTGACCTCACAAGCCTTCATTTCAGTTTTCTCTTTACTCCACAAGCTCTCCCTGAACATTTTCATCCACTCCACATTCAACTATTGTCTCTGGGTTGGTGGTCCACAAATCTGTATCTGCAGTCCACCTTTCTCTGGACCACATGAATAGATGCCTTCCATGCTATTCAGCTGCCTTCTGAACATCTCTAACCAGATGCCTCACGGTGGCTCAACCACAAATGCCCACACTGAAACTATTCCTCTTCTTAATTTCGTATCCAAATGAAGATCGCCATTATGTACTCAGGTGCCAAGGCTAGGATTCTGGACATCAACTTTCACTCCTCCCTCCCAAGCACTACCCTGACCTTTTGATCCAATCCCAGATCTATATACTTTTCTCCATCGACACCACACCCATAAGCCCTCACCAAGAGCAATGTAACAGCTCCAGTGCCCTCTCCACCTCTAAATGTGCCCAATCCGTTCCATCCACAGCCTGAGTGGTGTTTCTTCAACTCAAAGCTGTAGTTTTACACTTCCATGAGGAGGAAGTCCAAAGCCTTCAGCATGTCATGATGGGGCTTCACTATTCCCAACAGTACTACACTCCTGCTATGGACATGCTTTCAGGTCCTTCAATGCACCATGCTCTCACTCTCTCTCTTGCCTCTAAGGCCTTACCTTTTGCCTGAAATGCCAAGTATCCTTCATCTTCTGCTCTCCTACTTTCCATGCAGGATTTATTGAGGGTGCCGCCCCTCAAGAGGCCTTCCCTTATGCTCCAAGCCATCCTCCAGGTCCAGATCAGGGACTTCTATCTGCTACCGTAAAACCCAGTACCTCTTTCATCGCACCCAATGCATTGTGTTATATTTGCCTTTTTACATGTCTGTGAGCTCTCTGAAGGCAGTGACAGAGACTCAAACATCTCTAAATCCTCAATACTGAGAACAGAGCTGACACGGAAAAGGCATTCAAATACGTGTAGATTGATGGGTGGAAACTTGTGGGAGTACAGCATACATTTTGGAAAACCTAATAAGGGCTCCAGGCATTTTTGACAGGATAGAGTGATGAACTGGGTTTAACAAGATAAAATTTAATTGGAACAAATGTAAGGTTCTGCCCTTGGGTCCAAAAGGCATGTGCGTGGGAAGAGGGAACGGTGTGTCGTTGCAGTTTGTATGAAAAGCCTGGGGAGCTAGAGTTGTCAGTAAGCTCAGCACGGGTCAATAGTGTGATCTGACTGCCAAAAAAATTAACACAGTCTTAGCTCGCACTGAAAGCGTAGCTTCTAGAATGAGGGAGGGAATGACGCGTGTATTCTAGTCAGACCATACCTTGGATCTGGGTTCATTCTGACCTTCACCCTTCAGGAGCCTGACTCTAGCAGCATCTGAGGCAAAAGGCCAGGGTGGTGAGGGGACTTCTGGAAAAGTCCAGTGAGAAATGGAGGGAGAATTAGGGTCTGGTCAGCCTACAGAAAGCATGTAGGTTCATACTCGTTACCTCTAAACATCCGAAAACACGTGGCCTAATACAAGGAGCTATTTCCTGACCCAGAGGGATGTCCAGAGTGGACAGGTAGGGAGTCTCCTGTCAATGGATACATCTCGAAATCCCACAGAACCATCTTTCCGAAGCACAGGTGTGATTATGTCTCTCTCTCTCTCTCTCTCTCACACACACATACACACTCATACTCATAATCCCTGTGGCCTGCACATTTCTCTCCTACCACTCAACCCCTACTCAAACTCCAGCTTCAAACCCTTCTAAGGCTCTCCAGTGTCCTTGGGATACAAAAGGAAAATTCTCTGTATTTCCTGTGATTCTCTACCCATCGCGGGCCTCCCCTTCTACTCCTTCTTCCTCCCTACACTGTTCCTTGCTCCCTCCACCCCTTTCAGAACCTCTCACCAGACTCTCCTGCCCAGGCAGTTTCCTTTGCCTGGAGTGCTCTTCCTTCCCTTCCTAACCTAGTTCGTCCTTCCAAACTCTTTAGGGGCTCCTTCAGAGACCAGATCATGGCCCTTATTCCAGGCAATCTCAGCACCCGAAGACTCATTGCTTCTAGAATTCTTTGGGTGCCTCAGAAGTTTACATTTCTGTATGTGTTGTATTGCTTGATGAGTCCCCTACTGGATTGTAAGCACCAGGAGGGCAGGCACTGTATGTGGGTTTGTTCCTGATCTTACAGCCTCCTTAGCACTGGAAACGAGATCTGGCACACACAGAGGCTGAGTCAGCTACATGCTAAACAAGCAAATGAATGAACAGACGAGACAGCCAGATGCATGAACTATTTGGACAAATGCTGGGCGGCCATGAAAAGCTGCAGGTGAGTGGTTGCACTAATGGACTTTCGGGGCTCTTTTTTTTTTTAATATTTTATTTATTTATTTGACAGACAGATCACAAGTAGGCAGAGAGGCAGAGAGAGAGATGGGGAAGCAGGCTCCCTGCTGAGCAGAGAGCCCAATGTGGGGCTCGATCCCAGGATCCCGGGATCATGACCTGAGCCGAAGGCAGAGGCTTCAACCCACTGAGCCACCCAGGCGCCCCTCAGGGCTCTTTATGATGTCAAAGTGGCCAAACACCCCACCCATTCTTCAAGGGACCCTGAAATGTGAGCCATTTCAATTTACCAAGCGTCTGCTTGCCCTTTGGTTTCAGTTTTTTGTTGTTGTTTTTGTTTCCGTTTTTAAGGAGGCTCCATGCCCAAGATGGGGCTTGAACTCATGACCCTGAGATCAAAAGTCTCATGCTCTATGGACTGAGCAGCCAGGCTCTCCTAGTTTGTCCTTCTGTAACCAACTTGTAATGCACTTGCCCCATCCCACCTAATCCATGAAGACATTTGTGCATTTGTCGGGAAGGCAGCCGGGGAAATATCACAGCCACATTGGTACCCCCCGCACACCCCAACCTACAACCAGTGCTTGACACACGCCTGTACTCTATGGGTAGGTGGAGGTCGTTTAGTCGGCGCTGCACTATGCCGTGTTCCACTAAGTCTCGTCTTTGAATCAGGAAAGTGTGTTTGTGTGCATGAAGCGTCACACACACAGGTCAAATCCCCTTGTAAGGAGATAAGCAAATATTTTTTATTATGCCAGCGTTCTGTTGTAGCAAATAGTTTGAAGTAGGGAAAGGAGAGAGAGTCTCAACTCACAGTCTGGGGCTGTGAGACCCTAGTTATGAAGAGATCCTGTCACAACCCTTTTTGTGAATTTGACCCATGTCTCCTTTAATGAATTTTGAAACTATCCTCCTTCAGGCCAATTACAGTCAATTTTCACTCATTTAAAAATCATAAACAGTAAATTAAATCGAACACTATTCATTTAATACTTCCCTGTGGGCTTTTCATTCTTCCCTCCCCAAATTAAGACCCCGTTGAATAAGTAAGTAGAAATTCTCCAGAAATTTTAACTTTATTTTTCTAGGCTGAACTCAATTTCTGTCCCGAGCCCCCATTTTCCCCTGCAGCTGAAAATGTAATCTTGCTAATGCGCAGTAACCTTGCTTCCTGCCTCCCCGCCTGCCACCCCGGTTCCTTGACGTGGATTTGGGCTCCAGAGCATCACCGTGGTAGTTTTATGGACCCATCTTTCAGGATGAAGCATTCTGCCAAATGCTCGGGTGTGGTCAGCCCCCCGTGCCGACATCTGTTGAGATGTCCCCACCCGGTCTCAGGCATGGCCTGACTCGAGGAGGTGGTCCACTGCCAGTCACTGTGGTCCTCACTTCCAGCGAGTGGCATCCGTGCTCCTCGAAGTCTGGTCCCCACGCCAGCAGCACCAGCATCACCTGGGTGTGTGTCAGAAACACACATCCCCGGGCTCCGCACCAGACTGAGCGACCTGAGCTCCAACAAGCCTCCTAAGTGGTTCTCAAACACGCTCCAGTGTGAGACTCAGTCCAAGCCAGTTCCGTAGGCTCACCAGACACGGAGTCTGGTGGTTAATGGCTATCGCTTGGTGACTTCGGGGCCACTCCGAGCTGCGGTGAAAGCTGAAGAAACCCCATTAACACTTTGGTCCCCTGTAGGGGAAGCTGGCAGGGACACGGGGGACAGCCGTGGCTGCTGGGTCAGCGGACCATCAATGTCTGCCCCACCGCTGTTGTACTTGGCACGCAGGACGCCCCCTGCGGGTGCCACCCCTCCTTTGGAGTCCCGAAGCTCCTCCTGTTCTCACCTTCGCTCAGGGCCACCAGGAACTTGGTTTCTCTTCCCCCAGCCCAGATTCCACTGCTGGAATCATTCTTGCACAATGCCATGACGATCGGCTCCTGCCCCACAGCCAGTCCCCCCCTACGTACCCCCCGCCTCAGACTCATCAGGAACTCTGTCACCCCCTCCCTTTGGCGCTGGGGCACGAGCAGGGCTGGGGAGGGACGAGGTACTGTGCCCGCTCCTGGATGCCTCACAAGCCACCCCCGCCACCCCAGGGAGGAGTCCCCGCTTGCAAAAATCTCGTCTTACATAGAACAAACACTGGTACAGAATGTGTTCTCCCACATCTCTCCGGCAGACACCAGGATTGCAGCTTAAAAGCCGAGCGCTGGAAGCCTTTCTTCTCTGACTCTGTTCTCAAAGCAGTGGAAGCCTCAGATACAGTGGTCCGTGGGAGGTGGGGGTGGGGGGAGTGGCTCAGAGGAGAAGAGAGGGGGAGGGAGGGCGGGCGGCATTGAAGACTCGACAGCGTCCTGTCAGATCCGGAATGACTTCATAAACAGTAGCTGCTATTTTCCAAAAACATCTTTGGAAGGGAATCGTGCACAAATGTTGGAGTGTGTTGGTGGGGGGTGTCTCCCCTAATACTGTGTCTCCAACATCCAAAATAACAGTCTGCGAAGAAATCTCCCTCAAACCCAGTTATTTTGAGAGGAAACCTAGCGGAGTGGAAGGAATAGTGGGGTAAGAATGGAAAGACTAGGATTTTCTCTCCCAATGTGTCACTTCCTCCTGGGTGATCATAGCCAAGTCACTTCAACTCTTTGGATCACAGGGGATAGAACCCCTAAAACGCAAGGAAAACACCTGCTCTGCCTGCCCGGTGCGAATTTTCATACCCATTTTACAGATACTGGTTGTAAAGTGCCAAAGGCACGTAAGAGGACTTTGAAGTAAAGCAGTGTTTATGCAAATGGAAGTTCATAGAGATACCACTGCTTTCTGTCTTATAAGCCCAAGGGGAGATCATTATTTGCTTTAATAGAGCCGATTTTTTTCAACCAAATTAAATTTCAATAATGTTTCAGATTTACCCTGCAGTTTCTCTTCAGATGTTTTGAAGAAGTCAAAGAAATAAAGGCAACGAAATAAAGAGGTTAAGGAGATGAGAGACAACAGAAAAGTTGTCTCCCCACGTAGCCTAGCAGGTGATCTTGGGTCAAGCATCCTTCCTGATTTTCCGCCTGCTTGATCCACCAATTACTGAAAGAGGCAGGTTGATGTCTCCCGCTGTAACCGTGCATTTGTCTCCCCCTCACAGCTTTGTGGGCGCTGCCTCACATATTTTGATGGGTTATTTGGTACATACACTTTTAGGATTGTTCTATCCCCCTGGAGAACTGCCCTCTTTATCATGACGCAATGCCCCTCTTTATCCCTGGTAATTTGCCTCGTTCTGAAGTCGGCTTTGGGCTGCAATTAACAGCGACTCAAGCTTTCCTCCCACTGGCGTTCACATGGTGCGTCTCCCCCCCGTGTGTTTTTTTTATTTCCCCTTTTTTTAATTGAAATATAATCGATAGACAATGTTTTACCACTTTCAGGCGTACAGCGCAGTGATTCAATGATCCTATCCATTACTGAAGGCTCCCACCACAAGTGCAGTCACCATCTGTCACCGCACGAAGTTAGGGCAGTGTGATTGTATTACACGCTTTTCATCTCCGTGACTTAGTTAGTTTATAACTTGAAGTTTGCCCCTCTTCATCTGCTGCCCTTATTTTGCCCGTCTCCCCAACCCGTCTCCTTGCTGCATTTAAGAGTCTGTTTGGAGTTTGTTTGTTTGTGTGTTTTTTATATTTCACATATGAGTGAAATCAGATGGTATTTACCTTCCTCTGTCTTAGCCTTATACCCTCAAGGTCCATTCATGTTGTTACCTTAACTTTTCACCTTCTTGAGTCTTTTTTTTTAAATTTAAAAGATTTTATTTATTTTGTTTGACAGAAACCACAAGTAGGCAAAGAGGAAGGCAGAGAGAGGGGGAAGTAGGCTCTCCACTGAGCAGAGAGCCCGATGCGGGGCTCGATCCAAGCACTCTGGAATCTGACCCGAGCCGAAGGCAGAGGCTTAATCCACTGAGCCACCCAGGCTCCCACCTGGGTGGGCCACCCACCTTCTTGAGTCTTTATATTTAATGTGGATTTCCTGAAAACAACATAACTAAGTCCTGTCTTTCTTTTTTTTTTTTAATCCGCTCTGACAAAACTGTCTCTCAGTCGGTGCATTTAGACCATTGACTTTTTCTTTTTTCTTTTCTTTTCTTTTTTTTTTTTTTGGCCAGGGGACATTTCTATTTTCAAGGTTCTTAGAATACATTGCTACATTTTCCCCCAGAGAGTTTTGCCAGTTAATACACACACCCGCGATTTAATATAATAAGTGCCTGCCGCGAGCCGGTCCCTGGGAATACGTGCTGGTCCTTGTGTAAATGCCAGTTTCCCCACATCCTTGCAAGCCCTGGGCTTGAGTTTTCTCAGACCAAACAAGTAGAAGATCCGTCTTAGTCTGCCTCTCCCTGACGCCCAGAAGGCAGAACTTTCCTGCGTGTCTGCTTAATCCTTGAAGCATCTTCCGACTGTACGTAGGAATGGTCCATTTTTATCTTGGGTGCTGATGTTTTTCTAACCTACATTCTTCATACTGTGCAGATAGTTGACCTTCGTCATTTTCTGCCCAAAGTCATTTCAGAGACTTTGAGACCCGCGTGAGGTCTGGAGTTCATTGGGTCTAAAGCCCTTGTCAAATGCTGGCTTCAAAAAGACACACGTCCGTGCCCTAACGTGCAGGACCCGTGAGTATGACTTTCCTTGGAAGAAGAGTCTTTGCAGACATAATTACGTTAAGGCAGACCATCGCGTTTAACGTGATTATTCATACGGTTGGACTCCCACACTTGTAACGCTTGTACTGTTTTCTATTCATTACATGGGTTCTTGGGCTCTTTTCTTCCCTCCTTTTCTACCTTCTCTGGTTTTAACTGAGCATTTCCTATGATTTCAACTTATCTCACCTCTTAGCCTATCAATTATGCTTTAAAATAAAAGGTTTGTCAGTCACTCCAGAGCTTCCCATACACATTTTTAACGATTCTAGACACGCCTTCAAATAACACTATACCACTTCACATGAGGAAGGGGTCCCTTGTGACAGACTGTGCCCAGTTTGTCCCTTAGATCCCTTGGGACATTGCGGGCATTCACTTCGCTCCTCTGTGCACCGGCCTCACCCAGTACAGGAGCCTCTCACTCTCCAACGAGTCCACACTTAGCCTCCAGCAATGCAACAAAATTACCAGTTAAATGTCCCTTTCATGGCTCCTGTGGGCCTTGACTTTGACCGTCTGGGCTCGCCTGTCTCCAGATTTCAAGGTGACAGTTTGCCCTGCAACAACCGCAGTTCTTGGAGCAGTCTGGGAAAAGTCATCGGTTTTCAGTTTGTTCCACTTTTTCTTGTGCTGAGGCAGCAGAGTAACGACTTCCAAGCTCTTCGCCAATCGGGGCTGAGTCAGAAGTCTAGCAGGTTATCGCACCTCATGGAGACAACAATCGTGTGGGCTGGTTTTTTTAAAGCATTGGGCACCTTCAGCTCCATGATGCTCCATCCAGCCGGCCAATTCTGTTCTAGAGACAAAAAGCAGATACAAAATCCATCTTCTGATCTGCTCTGAAGACCCCCTTTGCACAGTGTTACTGCACAAAGCAAGAACCAGCAAGTCCCTGCCCTGCGCTAGCTTACACTCTTCATGGCACTGGTGTGATTGTTCTAGAACGCGGCTGCCGTGTTTCCACACAGAAACGTCAACTGCCCACCACACGTAACCAAGGACTAGAATGCAGGAGTTCGTCTCCCAGAGAATCACTATTCATTACACTCTCATCCACCCAACAGCTCACCAGAATGAACCCACTCTGTCTCCCCCCAAAAAATCAAGATTTGATTATACTATGTACTTTTCAAACACTCAAGCAAATTGTTGGTTTGAAAGAAGAATTCTAATTTCTCCAGAACTCTACCCGTCTGAACTGGCCGAGAATGGGTGTTTACACGGGCGATCGTGCAGCACTGCAGGATTCTGGAGAGCGTCTGCATCATCAAAGGAAGATGAAAGGACGCCCAGCAGTGCCTTCACGTTAAGCGCATCTTCCTTATACCATATTCCACATCGGTGGGTTCTGACCCATCTGCCATCATACGAGGCACAAGATGACCCTCTTCTGGCCCAGAAGCCAACTCACTTTAGTTCAATTTGAATTACTAAGGTTTGCTGAACACCTCCCACACACCCTGCACCGTGGTACACGGGGAAGCTCTCTTCCGTCTCTTCGCGGAGCTCAGGATTTCATGTTAAGGAAAAACAAACAAGTGAGCAAATCAACAAAGGGACAAAACAGATCAGATGCCCTTAGAAGCCCGGGGCTCAGCACGCACAAGAATGGATTGAGTGTTTGCACAATGACCTGTAGACAAAGCCCGCGTACAGGCACAGGGAGACCTGAGCCATCAGGGAATGTGACGACGGGAGAAAATGTTGATCCCAGCTATGGGGGCTTCTCAGGGATCTGGCAGTCAGTAAAGGGGAGGATTGTACGCTGCCATAAGGAAAGTGACGAGAGCTTTCAGGAAACGGAAGGAAGTCTGGTGTTCCTGGAATATGTGGGTGGAAAATGCCAGGAGATGACTCTAGAAAAGTAAATCACGGAGGGCCTTGAATGTCATGGTGAGAAATTTGAGTGTTTTTCTTGTAGGCAATGGGACATTGGCAAGAGTTTTGAGCCGGTGTGTTTGGTCAGGTGTGCTTCAGACAGATCATTCCAGGGGCACCGGGGTGGTTCAGTCAGTGAAGCATCTGCCTTTGATTCAGGTCATGATTTCAGGGCTCTGGGATCAAGTCCCACATGGGCTCCCTGCCCAGCAGGGAGTCCGCTTCTCCCTCTCCCCTCTCTTACCTCATGCTCTCTCTTTCTCTCTCTAATAAATAAATAACATCTTCAAAATAAGTAAATAAGAGGATGCCTGGGTGGCTCAGTGGGTTAAAGCCTCTGCCTTCGGCTCAGGTCATGATCCCCGGATCCTGGGATCGAGCCCCGAATCGGGCTCTCTGCTCAGCGGGGAGCCTGCTTCCTCCTCTCTCCCTGCCTGCCTCTCTGCCTACTTGTGATCTCCATCTGTCAAATAAATAAATAAAATCTTAAAAAAAATAAGTAAATAAGAGGAAAGAAAGATCACTCCAGGGATGCCTGGATGGCTGAATCAGTTAAGCATCCAACCCTTGATCTCCGCTAAGGTCTTGTTCTTAGGGTCCGGAGTTCAAGTCCCACACGGGGCTCTGAGCTGGGTGTGGAGCCTACTGAGAAAGAAAGAAAGAAGGAAAGAAGGAAAGAAAGAAAGAAAGTAAGTAAGGGAGGGAGGGAAGGAGGGAGGGAGGGAGAAAGAGGGAGGGAGGGAGGGAGGGAGGGAGGAAAAGGAAAGGAGAGGAAGGAAGGAAGGGAGATAGATCACTCCAGAAACACCTGGAAAGGTGGACTGAGTGAGAAGGGGAGGTGGGAGACACCGACTCTAGTTGAAAAGCTACTACACAGATTGAAGCAGGAGTTATGGAAAATGGAAATGGAGATAGGTACATGGTTTGGGAGATAATCCGCAGATGTAGAACCAATGGCACTTGACAATGAATTTCCAGTGACAGGTAGAAGGTGTAGAAGACAGCCCTGAATGGTTGCAGAAAGAGCCCCCTACCTCCCACATCCACACCCTCTGCCAGGTGACTTTTAGGAGGTGATGTCAGGAAGCATAGGTAGGGGAGTGGGAAGAAAGACCAGGAGAGAAGAGATGCCCACAAAGGACACACCATCCAGCAATTAAACACTTGGCCCAATGGAAGCTTAATCCCGCCGGGCAACTTCGAGAGACAACTTCGAGTTCTCCCGCCCACAGGATGAATGTCTGTGGGTGTTTATTGATCGGTCATTCTCTAGGGATGGCTGGGGAGGGCAGCAAGAACATTCTAGGAACTGCCCCCAGATGAGATAACTCTGACAAGTCCTCCAGGGCACTTTCAGTTTGGGCCATGGTGCCCAGAAATGCTGCAGGGCACCGGACTATGGGCAACACACCCACTGTGTCTCTTACACCAGGAAAATGAGGACAGGAGTTTGGCCAGGGTAGCAGAGCAAGGAAGAGAGAAGAGTCGCTGGAGGTTGTGGAAACATGGTACTGGGAAGTCTGGTGAACCCCGGCTCCATTTGGGAAGGGCACGCACTGGCATGAGCATAGCTACGGGGGGGCTGGGGCACTGTAAACCCCTCAGGGAGTGTTGGGCACACATGCAGGCAGCAGAGGGAACTGTGCCATTGGTCTCCGTGTCTTGAGTCCACGTGCGTAGGCTTACCCATGTGTCTCCCCACTGGTGTTCTCCCTGAGCCCCGCTGTCCCAGCCCAACCCCATGACTTGTTCTCATTGCGAATGTACCAATCAGCGGTATGTTTCCCTCTTCGGACCCGAATACCATACACGGAGGGGCTTCGACAATAATGACCCATTTCTCTCAGTTCTGAAGACCGGGAAGTCTGAGATCAAGATGCCCGCAGAGCCAAGGCCTTTGTCTACAGAGAGTCATCTTCCCCTTGTATCCTCCCAGGGCAAAGGGACCGACTTCCTGTCTCCTTCTCTTCTCATAAAGGCATCAACCCCCTGATCGGGGCCCCACCCTCATGACCTCATCTAACCTGCTAAAAACCAAAATTCAACCACGTAAATCTGGAGATCGAATTGGCTTTACGAAGCCTTTCGTGAACCGGGCAGTATGCCATCTACCCAGTGGTGGGATGCTCCTCGGAGGGGCACACAATGGAAGGTCTGCCTAGGAAGAGGCTGTGGCCAGACGTTAGCAGCCACAGAGAGGACAGTTTCATCTCCTTTCCAGGGTGAGGGGAATGCAGGGCCCTTGATCCTAGCAGATGGCCTTACCAGTGGAAGGGACTGGAAGGGATTTTCAGGTTGACGGCGCTAAAAAGTCCCATCCCTGGGACAGGCTGAAACTGGAATTAAGTCTTGGTTTACTGTCGTTGGGGGAGGGGAGGTGTGAAATTGACTCCAATCTAAGCTTGTTTCTTCTTCTTTTTTTTTTAAAGATTTTATTTATTTATTTGACAGAGAGAGATTACAAGTAGGCAGAGAGGCAGGCAGAGGCAGAGGGAGAGGAGGAAGCAGGCTCCCTGCTGAGCAGAGAGCCCGATGCGGGGCTCGATCCCAGGACTCTGAGATCATGACCTGAGCCGAAGGCAGAGGCTTTAACCCACTGAGCCACCCAGGCACCCCTTGTTTCTTCTTTTTTAACAAACCCTTGATCTTACCCTCCCAAAGGTCCTGCATATTTCAACACAGAATTTAGGGACACACACATCCAGTCCATAATCAGCCCCTCCTGAACTCCAGCCACCTTAGCTCGCCCCGCCTCCATCCCACCCGTATTTCTGAAGTCAGGAGTCTGCCCTGAAACCTTAATGCCACCTAGACCCCCACAGGTAGAATAAGGCTTCCATAACCCAAGCCCCACCACGCACCCAACTTTGAGAAATGTCACCCCCCAGAGGTTCCTCCTACAGCCCCGCAGGCTCTGCATTTGGGGATTCTCGGGAAAGGAGCGACAGTTGCGTGGAGCCGGAGTGCATCCCCGCCCCCTGGGCTGTGTCATTTGAGCCCCAGGCTCTCCCTCCCCCATGCCCATACCCTCAGGGGGCCAGTCCCGAAGTGGGGTTCACCCACCTCACCCTCTCCCCCCAGCAGCCTCCACTGTTTCCCCCTCCAACCTGGTCTGTTCGTCAAAGGAGTCAGTTGTGCACAGCCACATCCACTGGGCGCTTGCTTGGGATTCAGGAGCCAGGGAGAGGGCAGGAGCCCCAGTGTTGTCTGGAAGGGGCGGGCGGGTGCCCACAACAGCACTTTCATCACGAGATAGCACTTGACAGTGGCTGATACACGTCTCTTGGGAGCTGGCTCTGGGCAATTGCGTCAGGAACCTTACCCAGCAAAAAATAAAATTAAGATAAAAGAGAAGCCTTTCTACAACCCAGGATTGTAGGAGACAGAATGCGGGGGGAAAGCAGACCTCGACTTGATAATGATTCCTAGCTCATTAGTGGTTCCGGGGGACACACAGCAGAGTCCAGCTTCCCAGCGCCCAGGATCTGAGGACAGACGCGCCGGTGGGGGCTGCTTTCCCACCGAGAGGCTCGCGGGGAAGCATTTGCAGCATCAGAGTGCTCTTAAAATGCTCAGTTTGAGGACCTGCCAGGTCTTATCTAAAGAGCCTTGTGCCTGGCACTAAGTCTGGTGGGACCTGATTCACAGGAACACCCCGGGGGGCGGGAGGGTTAGAGGGGCGCAGTGGACAGGGGCGTTTGCAGACCTAGAAAACCCTACATGCTCTTTTCATTTTTTTTTCCTTCTCTCCTGAGAAAAGCAGGAGTTAAGAGATTTATGGGGCCTCAGCCAGGGCTTCTCCCCGCTCTCCTGGCGTTCCCTCTGGTTCTGACGCAGTCCTCCTCCCTGCCACCATCCAGCAGCCAAAGTGCAAGGCTCCCTGGGAAAGGCAGCCCGTGCTGCCAAGCCCCCTTCCCTGGAGAGGAAGAGGGCGCTCCCCTGAACAAGCAGGCAGGCTCTGGCCAGAAACCATACGGCTGTTTCTAAAGCCACAGCAGTCACAACAAGTGCTCCGCGAGCTTCGGACAAGTGCCCCAGCCAGCCGGGAGCTGTCCCCCGCCGGAGCCAGCATAGCCCACCCCCTGCACCAGGGGTTGGCCTTGAGTTGGCTTCTCAGGTTCTTTACCTGCCGCCCGGGCAAAGAGCAAATCTCCCTTCTTCCGGCAGGTCCCTTGAGTGCGGGTGGACACGCGCTGTCCCTTCATGGCGTCCCCACTCCCTAAGGAATGAGGTTTCCTTCACCCCTTTCCATGGTGCCACGTTGGTCACTGAGCCCTGCCTTCCCTTGAAGATGCCTGCAGGGGCACGGCGACAGGCCGCACAGAGGGTCCCTCCATCAAAGACCCACCTAGGACTTCCCTGACTGTAAGCAAATGCACTCACGACGCCCGGCCCTGCTCCAATCCCTGCTATGCGGGAGCCCCCTTATTCCTCACCAACACCCCACGAGGAATGTTTCGTTACTCTGATGTGGGGAAATGAAGCGCAGATGGTTCTGGGCTTGCCCAGTGTCACCTGTGAGTAAAGAGTGGGCATCCCTCCGCGGTCCCTCATTTCCCAGCAGGGACCCTCCCTGCTCTGCAGGACAGTGAGTCCCGGGGCCCTCCCCTTGGGCTCCAGCTGGTATGGGTCTGAGGTCTTCGGAGGGCTTGCAGGATCCCCTTGCTGAGCCCACAGAGGCCCTGGGATGGAAGGAATTATGGCAAGCGTGAGCATTTTTTTCTCACTGGATTGTCCATTCTTCTCTCAGCATCATTCCCCATTTCAGTCTTTCCTCGTCTTTTCCAGACCCCAGGAGCCAGAAATAAACAGACACGGTCTTCGCATTGATGTAAATAACAGTTAGTTTTATTGAACCCATCTGCTCTGGCCATTGGTTGAAATCACAGCTCTGGATGTTCACCGAGCGCCCCTAGCTGCTCCCCGACTCGGGCACATTTGCTGTGTTCCCTTCCAGAAGGATCCGCACTACAAATGCTGTGTTCATTTTCTTGGTATCCTTAGAACCCAAAGTCTACCTGTTTTCTCCTCACTGACGATCACTTCCTTTCTCTCTTCTTCTCTCCCCCATCACCCCAAAAAGCTGCCTCCTTCCTCCCAGCCTGGCAGACTGCCCGGCCCCATCATTCTGGAGTTGAACCCCGAAGTCCGGGTCTTGTGTGAAGCTTGTGCGGTGGATCTTTCATCTTCTTTTGTCTTCCGGTTGTGTCGCTTTTTGTTCTCTGGGTTGTGTTGTGTTTGATCTTTCCCTTATCTCCTGTCCCCCCAGAATCCCTCATAATTTGATGCTTTCTTACAATCAGTGGCCTTATCTCTCTCTCTCTCTTGCCTCCTGCATTCATCAGTAGTCAAGTCCCGTGGATTCATTCATTCCAGAAATATGTAGTGAGCACCTACTATGTGCCAAGCACACAGTAGGTAGACATGATAATTGATGCCTGTGGTTCTGCCTCTTATCCCCAGGTCTCCCCGCCCCCCACTGCCCCTCATGCAGGCTGATTTCCATGTGCATTTGGCCTTGCTCTGTCATGGCTGACAAATAAACCTTACATAAGCCCACTTCTGATCAGGTTTTTACTAGCAGCCTTTGCCTGGATCTCGGACTCCAATATTCCCTACAAGATAATGTGCCAAATCCCCAGTCTGGAGCTCTGGGCTCGCCTAGACTTGTTGGTTCCTACTTGTCCAAACACAGTCCCCACTGGTCTCCTGCGCTCAGGGAGAAGACAGCATTCCTCAGTGGGAGACCACCTCTGAGCACTGCCTCAAGTCATCTCATGTGCCCCAGTGAAATACACTTTCCCCCAAGCTTCTAAATCAAAGACTCCAGAGGCGGGATCCAGGAACCTGACTCTGAACCAGCTCCCTGGTCACTGGCATGCACTCCACAGTCTGATACCCCCGGGCTTAGGGGACAGCCACTGAACTGTGCCCCACTGTTCCCCCACTGTTCCCCCCCACGCCCCCCCCCCCCGGGCTTTCCTGCCAGGCCTGGCTCACTCTGTCCCACACACTGGGACCCACATGCCAACCTTT